>RXON01001879.1:0-35070 GCA_009667805.1 Leptobrachium leishanense | reverse complement strand
GGCCGGCCCAAGCCAATGTGCTGCCTGGAGCGAAGATGAAATGCTGCCCCCCCCTCCAAAAAAAAACACGTGACATGTATGAGTGTATCACAGAGCTTCACAGCAATAAAACTCACACTCATACACACTGCACATTACTGTGAGTTTTATTGCTGTGGGGCTCTGTGATACAGTAATGTGCAGTGTGTATGAGTGTATCACAGAGCCCCACAGCAATAAAACTCACAGTAATGTGCGCTGTGTATGAACGTGTCACAGAGCTCCACAGCAATAAAACTCACAGTAAAGTGCAGTGTGTTTGAGCGTAGCACAGAGATCCACAGCAATAAACCTCACAGTAAAGTGCGGTGTGTTTGAGCGTATCACAGCTGCACAGCAATAAAACTCAAAGTAAACTCACATTAACGTGCCGTGTGTACGAGTATCACAGAGCGCCACATATCCCAAGCCCACTGTCACACACACATCCACAGTCACACACATCCACATACACACACACACCCATCACACAAACTTACCCACACATCCACATACAGACACACATCCACAAACTTACCCCCACATCCACATCCATGCAGACGAGCTCTCCCACGTGGGGCCCTGCTTGATCCTCTTTCATTGGCTGAGGCTTTCAGAGCTGTCAATCACATGGAGCTGGGACAGCTTTAGCGACTTAACCCGTTACAGCAATGTCAAGTTCCTTGGATTGCTGTTCCTATTAACCCTTCAGAGGTCTGCACTAGCTCACTGCGAGGCGACAGCTGACAAGGGGCATTCATCCTACATGTACAGACATACAAATACACACATATAATAAACAATATGCATACAGATTTGGCAGAGAAGAGCTGGGGCTGCCTGCAGGAGTCTGGACCCACGTGGACCTGGCGGCTGCGCTTAGAGCCGGAGGGGTCGCACCGGGAGACTGGGCCCTACCGGAAATTGGCTCCTCCTAACGCGGGGCCTGGTGAGAGGGGCTGGCACTGGGCATCGGGGCACGAGTGCGGGAGTGGCTGGTACTGAGAGGCCTGGGGCACTGAGAGGCACTCTTCCACAATACCACAGAGGAGTTACTGTATGATGGCACTTGCTGGCCTGGCACTGTAGTGGAAATAGACTGGAAGATGGCCGCTATTATAAGCCAGGCGACCATCTTGTTCAGAATATTGGTTCATTTAAATATAACTAGGCAGGTTTTTAGCTGAAAGAATCATGAGGCACATGTAGAAACTTAGGAATGTGCTGAGATTAGTAGAAAAACAATTAAAGCGCTGAGAGAGAGATCTCTGCTGTTCCAGGCACAGAGAAAGATATGTCAAGGTCGTTGGGGCCCGCAGAAATACAAAGGAGTATAGAGATCAGACCAGGTGGCATTTGTAACAAATGATTGAAGACGCTAGGGAACCGGGCGCAGCCCGGAACAGTAAAAGCAACTAATTATGATTTATTGAAACTAATACAACGTTTGCCAATTTACAGCCAAAGTAATGGAATGTCTTTGTATTAGGTTAAGGGAGGTATTAACCCACGTGGGGTTGGAGAGTGTCTTCGGGAGATGGGCTAATTGGGATGTACCTAATTGTGTATTTGGGGTATAAGATTGGATGTCACGAGGGATTCGGGGCTCATTCTTTGCGATTGAATCCTGTTTGAGCATCTGTTGTGATATCACAATAAAGTTTGCCTTTCCTGAAGAGACTCGTGTTCAGACAATCCTTGCTCGTGTCTGGTCCGGCCTCATCCCGAGTGAACCCGTCTGATTCCGGTTACATTTCTGGGGGCTCTGTTGCCGGGATACGGGCCCTTACCGGCATGGCAATGACTGCTGAACACTGTAGCGGTTGACTGCAGGTGCGAGTGATCCCGCTGGGTGGGCGTCCGTTGAAGGTGAGCTGACATCTGCAGGCGCCAAGCAGGATTTCCTGTTCAGTGGACCTCATCTCGTCTCTAACGGACCCCAGCCCGGGAATACTGGGACACCCCTGAGTCCGAGGAAACAGCGAACAGCGCGGCTATAGGTAAAGAGTCTTCTATGTTTGTATGTCTAATGGAAATGGAAATACCGGTATAAAGGGAAACGTCCGACCGAAGTTGGATAAGGAAATCCGCGGCCACGATTTCGTTAGCATACCGAACCCGCCGCCAAAAGCACCGTCAAGCAAAGGAGCCAGAAAGTGGCTAGCGCGTGTCTGGACCCAGGGGATCGGATGTTAACCAAAGGGTAGAGTCTGTATGTGAGGGAGAAGGGAGCCGCGTGGAGTTGCACAGTCATAGTCAGTGTTTGTAAATAAAGCTTCACCACGTGGACAAAGGAAAGGCGGAAAGATTTCTGTGACCGGGCTTAGAGCCCTGTGTCAGTGCTAGTGTATACGTCGTGTAGTGAAGAGGGCTCATATTGGGGCCAGCGGTAGCTGCAGAGATAGTGGTGCCGAGTGGGTAGAATTACTCATAGGCAAATTGGAATTGCAGACGGGAGTGTAGTTATAGAACGGGGTGCACAGTCACAACAGTCAAGAGTTAGAGCTCAATTAACGGGGTATAAGGAGCCAAAAGGAGGTACGAGTACCCTCGGCTAGTGGAAAGAGTTGAATTGTTTATGTATTGTTTTGTGTTGAGAGTATCTGGTACGGTATGGGTTGTGATGATTGCTGAGACTGCTGTGAGTGAACGAGCGCCTACTCGCATTGCGAGGAAGCAAACTTGAAAGTGGACTCCCAAGTACGTTTCCGGCTCAGGCGACTGCAGTCCGGCTACTGACGGAGGAAGCGAATCCGATATATGAATGTTGACTGAGTACCAGACAGTAAATTCTAAGTGTCTTGCTAAAAAGTAATATCTGCTATTTAAAAAGGTTACTGCTTTTAAGAGTAACAATGGGTAACGGGTCATCCAAGCCAAAAAGGTAAAGAAAGGGTGAGACACCCTTAGGGTATATGGTGCGGAATTTTGAAGCACTATATACAACATGTGATTATGGTATAAAATTAACTAAAGGGAAATTAACAGGAATGTGTACAATTGTGTGGCCACTGCTAGTTCCAGACTGGCCAGAGGAGGGGTCAATGGACCCGGAGCTAATACAGAAAGTGCATTCCCAAGTAACCAGGAAATGCGGATATTCTGAGCAGTACCCATATATAGATATATGGAAGTATTGTGTAAAGGATAAAAGTTATTTTATAATGATGGCTGGATATAACAAGAAGCCGGTACCCCCAATAGAGAAAATAATAAAAAGAAAAGACCGGTGTTGGTAGAACAACCGGAGGAGATTGATTCCCTGTCCCGCCAATCATATTATGGGGCAGCTAGAGAAGTTTTGTGTGTCACGGTTGCGAAGGTGGGCGGCTGCTACTGCTCTGCCGGTTTACTTTGCTCCGGTGAGCGGGATTGCGGAGGAAAATGAGTGGGCAGTGAGTGGAAGAGACAGAGAGGTCCCACCAGGAAAGATCGAAATGCCCCATGGAAGCATATATAAATTGGTAGACCAAGAGGACAGTGATGATAATGATGAGTGTGAAAATAAGTCTATATATATATATTTAATGTTTTAATATACCAGTAAAATAAAGATAATTTACAAGTTCTGTGTGTGGATTATGTAATGATTTTCAGGAGTTTCTGAAGCCCCATTTCCCCCTGGGCCAGAAGAAAATGAGATTATCAATAGATCAGATGGTAATCTAGAAGTTTTTTTTAAAAAAATAAAAAAAAAAATTACAGTGCTGTATAACTTGTGTATGTAATTCGGACTGATTATTCGGATGTGATATCTGTACTGTTCTGCGTGAGTATGAAGTCAGAGAATGTTATTATAGTGTGTGCTGTATCGAATGATATATGGTAGAATGTTTTTGTCTGATTGTGTTTATAATTGATCTATCAAACTGTTCAATTAAAAGTAAAGTGTGATAAGTAATTAATTTAGAGTGTGGAATGACTGAGAGGTATCACCTCCTCTCCCCCCCTCTTTTCTGACACACTGTTTGCACGGAGCGGGGGAAGGGGGAGTTGGTTTTTGCTCTCTGATAGACAGAGAAAGTAACCCTTTGTGTGTCTGTGCAGCGAATTCAAATTTAAAAAGAAATGAAGAAGAAAAATTACTATGTTTAGCTAATTTTTAATCTGTGCTATAACAGAAAATAGAATGTATGAAGTCTGTTGAGTGCAAGATATAGGTTTATATTTTGTGTTGATATTATTCCAAAAACTCTAGTTTTGTTCACAGAGCTAGAATTAAATAAAAAAAGGAAGTCCTGATTTTTATATTGTTACAGATAACAACAATAAGTATATAATAATATACAATATTGTCTACCAAAATATAATAAAATTTATTAACAAATTAAATGGAAATATATGAAACGGTTAGAAAATTAATATTAAAAGACCAGTTTGAAAAATAATTAAAGTAGTTTTATACCCTTTTTATGTTCTATATAGTTAAAATATAGCAAGATTATGATTAATAATTCAATTAAAAGTATGTTTTTGTTTGTTTTTGATGGATAGTTATTTTATTGTAATGGGATTATTTTAGATGATTACTGATGAAATGTTTGGAGTGATTTTATGACAATGGAATGGTTTATTTTTATTTTTTTTCGATGTGGTATTAAGACTCCGTTTTGGCTACGGGAGAGAGATCTCTATGAATATTGTTTATATAATGTGTATATGTATATCCCCGAATGTCCCATCCAGTTTCTGGGGCGGGATTTTTTTTGCAAATTGCAAGCCCAAATTATGTTTTTTCCCCGGGGGATATGCTCGATTAGACCTGCCTGAGAGTGGCAGCTCTCCACGGCAGTACAGTCCAGCCAGCCAGCACATTTAACCTGTAAAAATTGCAGTAATTATGCCCAGAGAAGAAGAATAGCGCATAGCACCAACCCCGCCAGCAGCCCTGGACCCGCACACACTACTCCTTGGAATTCCTGAGGTGTGGGCGGAGGAAAACCCGCCCGGACTAGCTGTAAATATTCCCTCAGTGTACGATGATTTAAGACCTGGTGCAATGCCTGTGGCTTTAAGACAATATTATAGCCCACAAAAAGCCAAGCAGAATATCCAGACACATTTGCAGAGATATAAAGACCACGGCATATTGAAATTCTGCGTGTCACCGAGGAACACACAATTGTTGCCAGTACAGAAAGAGGGCACACAAGAGTACCGCCCAGTCCAAGATTAATTCCCGGAGATACAAAATATTACACGGTGCTTGATTTAAAAGCCGTTTTTTGGCAGCCGTCTGGTTCCGGCAAGCCAGCCTTTTTTTATTTTTCAGTGGGAGGTATCTACAATGGATGCGCGCTCAGCCAGGACCTCTTGTCCTTCAACGCTCAGCCACACAAAGTTGTTCTATTATTAATTACTGGCTTCTCCATAGAAAAAGACTGTCTCTCTGCCACAAAAGCCCTGCTACATCTGCTGTGCCATGCAGGTTACAGAGTGTCCAAAAAGAAAGCACACATATGTAAACAGACTGAAATATCTAGGTTTTCACTGAACAGGTACCAAGCGTGCACTGGGGGCAGAGAAAGAAAAGAAGCAGTATGCCGAATACCCCAACCTAAGACAAGTTGACACTTGGCAAGTTCTTCATGTCAAGGTGCCCCATGCTGTCAAAGCCCTGCTGGATGTCAAAGGAAGCTACTGGTTCAGCAACAGCCGGATGACGAAGTACCAAGCTATGATGTGTGAGAATCCACAGGTTCATTTGGACCTCATCGCTACCCTGAACCCTGCTACTTTACTGCCTGACTGCGAAGAGGATCCAGATCATGAATGCCTCCAAGTCATGGAAGAAGTGTTCAGTAGCAGGCCAGATTTGAAAGACGTACCCCTAGACAAATACGATCTACAGCTATTCACTGATGGTAGCAGCTACATGGATGATGGGAAGAAAGTCTCCGGCTATGCAGTAGTCTCAGCAGAAGAAATTATTGAAGCAAATCCACTACCAGGCCATACATCTGCACAACTGGCTGAAATAACAGCTCTAACCAGAGCTCTAGATATCTCTGAAGGCAAAAGAGTAAATATCTACACTGATTCCAAGTATGCCTTCATGACAGTCCATGCACATGGTGCACTCTACAAAGAAAGAGCCTATTTATTTCCTCAGGACAACAAATCAAGTATGCAGCTGAAATCAAAGCCCTCCTAGAAGCTGTATGGAAACCAAGTGCTGTCAGTATTATGCATTGTCGTGGCCACCAGAAAGGTCATGATGAAATCCGAAAGGCAACAGGCGCGCAGACCAGGCCGCAAAAGCGGCTGCAACACCATTGCTAACAACTGATCAAGCCAAAGTCCTGCTCTGCAAGCAAGAAGACCAACCTGCCATGCCAAACTACGAATTGGAGAAAATTTGAATCTGGAGGCAAATTTATTGAAATTATTTTGCACTAATGGCACAATGACTATGAACTATTAGAACTCAATTATGATTATATCCAATGGCTTTTTCTAAATTTGGTCCCAAGGCCGAAATTTCTACTCCGCTCCTCTGAACCCGCAAGAGACACGTTTTATGATTAACACCTCAGAAGTTCAGCAAAGACTCTGCAGAGTATACAAAATGATGCTGAAATTCTTCGGCGTAAAATTAATGGGGGAGTATGGAGAAGATACAAAAGAAAGAAACCGAAGTTGAACGAGCAGAAAATTTGAGAGAATGAACCGCAAAGACTTTGATGTCCAAACTGTGCCAAGAGACGTCGCTAGGCTGGTTGGATGTGCTGCCGATAGTCCTCTTGCACATTAGGTGCAGGCCAACCCCTCAATTAAAGCTAAGTCCGTGCGAACTCATGTTTGGACGGCCTACCCCTCTGATTAATGGACTAAGGGGGGACCTTCGGGCATTGGGGAAAACTAAACTAAATGATCAGGTTGTACTGTTAGGTAAATCAATGCAGAAATTGCCGGAAATGTTTTTTTTTGTTTTTTGAAATTCCGGTGGGGAGGGATTGGGTTTATGTGACTGTGGAAAGAATTGCTCAAGGGATTTTGATATTTGGGGCAATTGTGGTACTGATTTTTATTATCCGCAAATTTGATTTATGGACTGTTATGTGGAGTATGCCCCAAGTGCTCAAGCACCACCAAAACCTGGAATGGTACGCACCCGGTGATGGAGAACCGTACCATGTGGAGACAAAAGCGAGAGGCGCTATCTGGAACCCAGCTGAAAGGACATTTACTTGTACAATTTAAATATGACTATGCTAAAAAGTCTGGGCAAACTATGTGTTGGGTGTGTAGTAGACTGCACCCAGAGACAATTTATATACCATTCGCATCTGTTCCAATGAATTTGAGTATGTTTGTATCAGAAAATGTTACAGTACAGGCAGTTGATAGGTCAAGGGAGAAACCAGAAGTATTCAGTCCCGGGCATTCTATAACAGGACCAGTGTACCCACCAGAGTGGTGTTTTCACTTAGGCCCAGATAAGGAGATAAATAACGAGTATGGGTTATGTAACTTAAGCCAGTTCAACTAGACATCCTATATTTATATATTCAGAACAGGACTGAAAGAGCAGTCAAATTTTCTATATATATGATGTAGAAAGCTCACAAGCGAGCAAGAGGAGGGATTGCGAATGTGACCAATGGAAGGCAGAGTGCACTGGATATGATGAAACGACTGAGACAACTGATGATAGAAATATCAAAGGGAACACTATATTTGTCACCATTTACAGTGAAAGGAGAGTACCAGGTGTGCTGTGAAAGAGTGTGTTACACATGGGTACCACCTACAGTAACGGGAATGTTATTTGGCTAAATTGATCCCAATCCAGAGGGTAAGGGGGGAAGACACTAATTCAGACACAACACTTCACCCTAGGTATCCACTGGTGTTTGAGAGACAGAAGAGAGAGTTGTTTAAGAAAGCGGATTGAATATGGGCATGGCTTCCAGTATGGACTGGATGAGGAAAAGAGTTGATGGCAAGAATGAACAGTTATGCCAGTTTGATGGATGAGATTTTGAATAAGACTAGTTGGGATATTCAGGTGCTGAATCTGGAAGTACGGGAGATACGAAAGGTACAAATGATATATGATATGGCACTGGAACAGATTAGTGCAGCCCTGAATGGATTGTGTGAGATGACAATGTATTATGAATGTTGCCACTATGCAAGAAAGCACTGACACCCACACAGACACAAAATATACCACTGATTATCCCACAAGGTATGTTCCCAACAAAAATAGGCCCCCCCAAGTATGAGGAACTTGAGAATAGAAGCAGTGAGGTGTAATGGCTACAAGTCTCAGGAGAAGAGCCTGAGGCTTGAGCCAAGGGGGGAATGTAGTGGAAATAGACTGGAAGATGGCCGCTATTATAAGCCAGGCGACCATCTTGTTCAGAATATTGGTTCATTTAAATATAACTAGGCAGGTTTTTAGCTGAAAGAATCATGAGGCACATGTAGAAACTTAGTAATGTGCTGAGATTAGTAGAAAAACAATTAAAGCGCTGAGAGAGAGATCTCTGCTGTTCCATGCACAGAGAAAGATATGTCAAGGTCGTTGGGGCCCGCAGAAATACAAAGGAGTATAGAGATCAGACCAGGTGGCATTTGTAACAAATGATTGAAGACGCTAGGGAACCGGGCGCAGCCCGGAACAGTAAAAGCAACTAATTATGATTTATTGAAACTAATACAACGTTTGCCAATTTACAGCCAAAGTAATGGAATGTCTTTGTATTAGGTTAAGGGAGGTATTAACCCACGTGGGGTGGGAGAGTGTCTTCGGGAGGTGGGCTAATTGGGATGTACCTAATTGTGTATTTGGGGTAGAAGATTGGATGTCACGAGGGACTCGGGGCTCATTCTTTGCGATTGAATCCTGTTTGAGCATCTGTTGTTATATCACAATAAAGTTTGCCTTTCCTGAAGAGACTCGTGTTCAGACAATCCTTGCTCGTGTCTGGTCCGGCCTCGTCCCAGTGAACCCGTCTGATTCTGGTTACAGCACCAAAGGCACAATATTTGGCTGCACTGACGCCTTTACCAGATTCATATCTTTTTAATATAGGACCGCATCGTCCACCCCTGCACTCTTCCACAATACCACAGAGGGGTTACGGTGTGACGGCACTGTTGCCGACGCTAAAGGCCCAATTTTAAAGCACCTATTGTTACTTAGGAGCAAAAGGAGTATTGCTAACACTTATCCAGAGGGGATCCGGTACCCCTTCACCTTTACTGGCTGCAAGTACATCTGGTGTCCGAGAGGGGACACCTGGAAACACCTAAGACACGAACAGCCTATTCTTCAAGTTCTCCAATTTGTGAGTAGGGATGAGCCGAAACTCGAACAATTTCAAAAGTTCGAACTCGAACACGATCCGAACTCAATGTAAGTCAATGGGACCCGAACGTTAGATTTTTAGAGTGTCCTCCAAGAGGGCATATATGCAAGATATTTGCCATAAAAGGTGTATGGGGGTCCAGGTAGTGCCCTGGGGGACAGGAAACATTTATTTTCCATGAAATAAAGGTTAAGAATAAAAACGAAAAATTCCTTCAAATAATGTGCCTAGGAGGTCCCCATAACCTGCCCGTTTTTGTAGGATGTATAGAAACATTTAAAAACAAAAAAATGACATTTCAAATGACGGTAAATGGTTTTCCTTTAATCTATTCATAAACAACGGCAGCCTGTATGAAAAGAGGAGACATTTTAGGACACGCAGAACAAGTTTAGTGATTTTTTTGGGTAAGTTATGGTGAAACTTATGCAGGCTTTGGATGAAAGTAACAATAGGTGCTTTAAAATTGGGCCTTTAGTGTCGGCAACAGTGCCGTCACACCGTAACCCCTCAGTGGTATTGTGGAAGAGTGCAGGGTTGGACCCTGCGGTCCAATATTAAAATTATTTGAATCTGCTATAGGCATCAGTGGCAGTGCACCCAAATATTTTGCCTTTGGTGGCAGCAAGTGCCTTTACACCGTAAACACTCTGAGGTATTGTGGAAGAGTGCAGTGGTGGAGGTTTTGGTAATGCAGAAGAGATCCCCGATCTATTCAGTTACATCAGCAGCTATAACAAAAAAAAAAAAAACGGGTCAGCAATGTTTAGGCATTCGTACTGTGCTACTGTATATGGTGAGAATCGGTGCACACTAGTAGCAACATGAAGCAAACAGAACAGGTAGCGAATACACAGAGAATAGTCAAATGGCAGGCAAAGTCGGCAACAGATCAGGTCCTCAGAACAAGTAGGGTCAGTAACAAGTATACAAACTGATTCAGTAAGCTAGCGATGCGGGAATAAAGGCTGAGACACACTGAGCGTGTAGCGACACACAGCATAGCAAACATTTTGCAGGCTTGACTTCACTCCGCTCCGCCTCGCAGCGTGTCTACACTGCATTACATTTGCTTCTCACCGCACTGGACAGGAATCCACTAAATTAAAATGTACACACAAAAACCGTTTTATTTTCACAAAGCACATGTTATATAGGCAAAAAAAGTTTCTATTCAATAAAATACATAAAAAATTACTGATAATTTAATAGGAATAGTATAAAAATATAAAAAAAAAGGTAACCCCTGATCATATATATTATAGGGACACGGAGCACTGTGTATAGAGTAGGGATGCATTGATACCACACACAGACATATACGTATATATCAACATATATATATATACACCCACCCACAGACCATATATGCACATACGCACATGGGGGGTGTGGCATGTGGACAATCTCAACTAAATGCCCCCCCCCCCCAATTTGGCTTATCCCTCCAGAGCAGAGAATATATATATTATTCTCTGCTTTATCGGGTTCAACATTTCTTCTGGAGGGATCAGCAAATTGGGGGGGGGGAATTAGTTGCCAAAATGTGTGTGTAATACAATTCTGGATATATATATATATATATATATCTGCCCTTATAAATATGCTAAAAATATACACACCAAAAACAAACCACTGCCTGAGACCCCGCGCACCCCACATGCCACCCCCTCTACCTGGCTGAATGTATCTAATATATATAACTAAATACATTCAGCCAGGTAGAGAAAGAAAAAAAAAAAAGTTATTTTATGTTCCCGGGGACATTTAATAATGTCCTCGGATTATATTTTTTTTTTAGAAATGTGTCGCCTTACCTTAGCCTGGTGGTCCTGGTCCTGGTTGTGGGGGGGTCTGCTGTAGCCGCAGGTGCAGTGGCTCCCTCCCTGTGCCGCCTGTCTCTGCCACATGCACCCGGGTGGCTAGCCCGCACAGTCACAGCTCTGTCATCCGGCGGCCACATGCTCCTCAAGGGGATCCTTGGGAGGCTCTGGCAGGCTGCCCTCTACAGTGCCCGATTAGAGGGCCGTGTCTGCCTGATGTTTTAGTAACAAGAATGTTTTATCCCATAGGCTTCAATGTTAAAAATATTCCCATTTTAATTCAATATATAATAAACCGTTGCTTATAATATTCTGCAGTAAAGAGTCTCTTTATTTCTAGATTTTTTTGTTTTTAAGCATTTTTTTATACTTTAAAAACATAAATAATAATTTCCGAATTTTTGGCGAACGTCCCAAAAAAGTTTACGAACTTTCGAACAGCCGATGTTCGATTTGAACTCCGAACAGATCTGAACCGAACGCTCATCCCTATTTGTGAGGTGGAATCTCCATGGATCCAACTTGTTGTTCAGGCACATCCCACAGGTGTTCAATCGGTTTGATATCTGGAGAATATGGAGACCAAGGCAACACCTTGAAATTTTTGTCAAGTCATTCCTGTACAGTATTTGCAGTGTGGCAGAGTGCATTATCCTGCTGAAAAAGGCAACTGACACAGCCTGCCTCCTGCCAATACTCACCTCTCCCAGGGTTCCAATGCTGATCTGACTTCCATGAAGTCAGATCAGCGTTTTTATGCCCTCCCGGCGCACTACGTCATCGCGCTGGCGCGATGACGTCAGTTTCAGGGCCCCCGCCAGAATAGGGGGAGCACCTGAAGGGGAGGGGTGATCCTTTGATCTCCCCATCACTGGGGGGTACAAGCTAATGCCAGGCATCTATAGAAAGGTCACAGTCTGACCTTTCCAGCGATGCATTGCATTAACCCCTTGACAGTAAGCCCGCGATCCGGCACCAATCGGCGCAGATCGCATCCTATTTCCGGTGGAGGCCACCATCTTGAATGGCAGCCCCACCTACGGGTCTCCCCACATCCACTGATATCATCGGGATGGCACGATCACGTCAGTTAAACGGGAAAGCCCTAGCTGCCCAGGGATTTCCTAAGGAAATCCTGTAGTGTAGATATGGGAGTTCAAACAACCCCCCTATCTCCCGATCCGTGGCAGCTAGAGGGTCATGTTTGATATTATTGGAAAGGTCGAATCATGGCCTTTCCAATGATATAAAATATGACCATGTTAAAAGTAAATATAAATTTTTTTAAATAAAAATAATGATAAAAAATAAATTTTAAAAATAAATAAAACGTGTTTTTTTATTATTAATGCAACATTATTGTTCAAATTTCAATTATGTGAACAATGATGCTGTACTAATGGATTTTTTTTGGGGGGGGGGGTTTAGCTAAAATCAGGTAATTTCTTATTGATTGAAAGGTTATTGAAAATTCAATTTTTTTTAAAAAAAAATTATAGCATTGTGGCAGGGCATGACGTATACATATGATATATTATGAATCTGCTGTGTCTGCCTGAAAAAAATGTTATATAATTGTCTGGGTCTTACAATAAACGGTGACTTCAAATCACTTTTAAACTTGAGCAAAAACGGTCAAAAAGAGCTCACCACAATTCTGCTTTAGAAGATTGCTGAACTTGTAAAATTGCCCCCGCCCTTAAGGGGTTAAAGCAGCTCCCTCTAGTGCAGTGGTCCCCAACCCTGGTCATCAGGGCCACTAAAAGGCCAGGTTTGCCAGATATCTGAAGCACAGCACAGGTGATATGATTTGCTGCTCAGTGATTGCAGGATTCAGTCTGCTTTTCCCCAAGGGAATCCTTAACCCGTTCCCTGCGGAGGACGTGTGGGGAACGTCCTCAATGACTCCCACTATATGCGGAGGACGTTCCCCAGATGTCCTCCGCAAGTGTGAGCCCCCAGAGAGATACTTACCTCTCTGTCCCGCAGCGTTCTGACTTCCTTGAAGTCAGATGCCAAATTTATACCCCCCCCCCCCCAACGTCAATGACGTCATCGTGCCATGCGACCGAAAGGTAGCAGCTAGAGGGATCATGTTTGGTATCATTCAAAAGGCCAGAGCATGGCCTTTCGAATGATACCAAACATGACCATGCTTAAAGTAAAACAAAATAATAAAATAAATAAAAACGTTGTTTTTTTTGTTTGTGTTTTTCATTAATGTGGCAATATTGTTCACATTTCAATTATAATGTGACCAATGATGTTGCACCAATGATTTTTTTCTATGGGGTGCGTTTTCTAAAAATCACGTAATTCCCCCCAAAAAATGTAACGAGTCCCCATTTCAAATTTTTTTAACAAGCGCACCCAAATAGTAAATATAGCCGCAAAGGCTCATGTGATAAAATGTGAAAAAAAAACACTTTAAATGCTGTAGATGATTAAAAATTCAAATTTTATTGCATTTCTTGTTATAATATACAGGCAGGACATGACGTATACATAAAATAATGATATATTATGAATCTGCCGAGTCTGCCGGAAAGATCGATATATAATATGTCTGGGTCATATAATAAAACGTGGCTTCAAATCGCGTTTAAACATGATGAGCAAAAGCAGAAAAATGAGCTCAGCACACAGATGGGTTAAACCAAGGGTCAAGTTGAGCAGGATTTTGTGGGAATGCAGTTCCTCCACTATTTTCTCAGAAGGAATAGAGTTCTCTTTTGTACCACATACTGAGAAGCTTTTATTTGGATCCAACCATATGATTCCTTATTAAGACAAAGGATTCTCTAAAACCCAACCTATCTTTATATTTTAACAGTTATACAGAATTTGCATATGGAGCGGTGAGTTAAGTGCAACATGACCATGGTTAACTGAGGATCACAAATCTTGGAGAGTTCCACACTTATTTTTTTTAGGAATGAAGCTGAAGTTAGCTCCTTATTCGGCCAGCTTCTTATTCGCACACTGAAGATAGCTTCTTATTCAGTGACTGAAATTAACTGCTTATTTGCCCAAGATCTTATTCCTGAAAGAATAGTGTCAATAAAAAGTAGTTCGGACAATTCTAACACAATCAAATGATGAAATAAATGTATCCAGATAACTGGAACCCCCCCCCCCCCACCCACTCCACTTGTTTCAATGGTAAAAAATGAATAAGTAACTGGTTATTTTCTCTATGAAAATCATCTTGGCTCAGAAAAAAAACATTATCTAGCCTGAGCCAAACATGATTAAGCAAACTGGCATCAAAACTGCCCCCCCCCCGCTCCATTAAATGCAGTGAGAAAAAATGAATAAGTAACTGGGGATTTTCTCGATGAAAATCATCTTGGCTCACCCCAAACTGACTAGGTTTCTATTAATTAGACTGTTCTATATCAGAAAAAACATAATCTAGCCTGAGCCAAACATTATTGATTAAGCAAAGTGGCATATGATGTATATATTATGTGTATGTGAAATATACATGTATATATATTTTGTGCATATACAGTATATAGAATGTGTATATAGTATGTTTATGTGTACAAAGAAAGTATATACGATAGTACGTGTATAATGTGTTTTTACACTAGGTGTAGGATGCGTAACTGTAAAAAAATTATAAAATAAATTGATTTAGCATGTAAATGCCGCCAGAGCGATTTTTGGTCAGAAGGGCCCTGAGAACATGGTGCCACTGTGGGGTAAGTTCTGAAGGGGAGTGCCACCGAGATCACCCCTCAATCAGCCGCTAAACTCATGCCAGGCTTGCCAGCTGCAGAGAAAATCCTGTGCCGGAATCAGAGCCTGCACTCCAGGATGGTGGAATTTCCCGGGCAGGGAACAGCCCAGGGCGGGCCAGACAGTGTGGCACCAAGAGCTGGGCTCGAGCTAGGGGCAGTGGCAGCCCATGTTAAGTATATGAAAAGGGTTATGGCTGGAGGTAGTGTTAAAACTGGCGCCGGGATGTCTGAGGGCGGGCATGGGAGAGAACAATGGGACTGTACCATATAAATGTACCGTGTCTGTGCTGTTCAAAAATAAACCAACCTGCTTAACCTGTACTACGCCTCAACGAGTATTTGGGAAGATGGACTATCTGCTAGTTATTTTCTACAGCTGAGTCACTAGCTTCCAGCAAGGGACCTGACGCCGGCTCGCTACCGCGGCTCACTGCAGAGCAACCCCGGCACCTACGGCGGATCTACTCCCGCCGAGTAGCGGCGTCCGTCACAGTTAGCATGTAACGGTAACGCTGCTACACGAGTAGCGGAGTTGAGATCCTTGAGGGCAGAAGTATCTGCTTGAATAACACAAAAAGGTTTATAAACTACAGACTGTAACTTAATAGCCAAGGAGACACCAGGACTAACTGAATTGTCTCTAAGCTCTGAAGGTTTCGAGACCAACAGATTACCTAGGACTTGCTCAGAAACACCATACGTGGAACGACAGTCCATGAAGTATTCAAGGTGCAGGGCAGTCAGATGCAGAAACCAATCGTTCTGGTAAATACTTAAGATTAGTAGATACCTGGTGACTCCCGGAAGGTACTGGCTTGCATACAAGATTGTTATTGCTAATATGTACAGAGATGCGATTAGAAATAAACAATCGTTTGTTATCGTGGTCTTTGCAAAAACATTAACAGTAGCCTGCGTAAAGGGACCCCGGAGGGTTACAAACGATACCCCCAAACGTGATGGGACAGAACCCAAACTTCGAGGGATCAACCCAGCAACCAGCATGGGGTTAAATCACTAAAATAAACGAACAGCGTAATATACACGATAGAGAGTAGTCAAAGCCAAGCCGGGTCAAATAACAGGAGCAAGAATCTCATACCAAGCAGGGTCTTCAACAGTAAATACAAATAGATTCAGGAAGTAGCGGTGCGTGAAATGAACTCCACAACAGGGCGATGAGGCAACTCCTAGAGCCCTGTTTTAAAGCCTGCGGCTCCTGGTAACCACACCTGACCCCGCCCACTCAGATGCTGATCTGCCAGTAGAAAGTGCTGGCACCCGGCCTGCCAGTAGTCCCCCTTCTTGCCCAGACCCCCCAGGGGGCACCGTGGGGGCTGAGGATGTAACATAGCACTAGAGATGTGCACCGTTTTTTTTTTCGGTTAGTTCGGATTTTTTAAATTTTCGTTTCGGACGATTTTCTTTTCGGCTCGTTTTTCGTATTGACTTTTTTCCATGGTATTGGCCATTTTCGTGTTTTCGAATCGGCTCGTTTTTTGTATCGACTTTTTTTCGTGATAGCGGACATTTTCGTGTATTCGAATCGTCTGTTCTATTCGTTTTGACTTAAACTAATGGTATTTCTGTCGATACAGTAATTCTGTCGATACGGTAATTCTACCGATTATATCGTTTTTTAATAAAGATCTTTTTTCTTATGAATATGCATTGTACAACTTTATTTCATCATATTAAAATGGTATGAAAGGAACAAAAATGAACAAACAATTTAAAAAAAACGCAAAAATAAAATAATGACACAAGTGGTCTGACTTAAAAACAGAAAAGGTTTGGAAAAAAAGCTGAATAAAATTTATCAGAAACGAAAAAAGAAAAACCCAGAACAAATAAAATGCTTTAAAACGAAAAAAAAAAAAAGCAGCATATGAATCTGCACACTGCTGGGAAGCGCCTTTCTCCATATAATGCAGCATATGAATCCACACACTGCGGGGAAGTGCTTCTCTGCGGTATAATTAATGCAGCATATGAATACGCACACTGCGGGGAAGCGTCTCTCTGCGCGGTATAATTAATGCAGCATATGAATACGCACACTGCTGGGAGGCGCCTCTCTGGGAAAAAAAAATAGTCGAAATCGATCCAAAGTCCTGATGTTTTACATCGGGACGTCGGATAGAGTTAGTTCTGGAGTTAACCCCTAGTTGCCACCATTGGTGGAGATATGGGGTGTGACAGAACACGCTGTCACTGTGCGACTTGGAGGGGGATGTGCGCTAGCCTCCTGCCCAGAGACTATGGCCCGTGAAAGAGACTATTGGGGAACTGGTGGACCTTTTAAATATATTGTGGTTTTCACTGTTTTATAGATATGCCAGTTAACTAAAGATTTCTGATGTCTGTGTGTTATTCCCTGTATAGTGTAGATCTCTGTATTAGTACCTGCTATTGTGTAAATTCTCTCAGTAAGAAATTCCTTTTGTTTACGTGCTTTCTCCTTCCCCCATTCTCCATTGTTTGAAGGCCCTGGGTAGTTATCTGATCTGTGATGTTGTCCGTTTGATTGTATGCAAATGTTCTGGTCCTTGACTATATCTGTCCTCTCTGTGAATAAACAGTCAGTTCTATTCTGACCAAGCTTGAAGTCACGACTCATGTTTTGGAGTGCCAGGAATCTTCTGCCCGCTGTTCCAAGGAAAGGCTCCAGGTCTACAGCTTCGGCTTATTCCTGGGGGTGCTAGCCAGGCTCTCTACATACACCGGGCCTTGAGCTGTGGCTAAGGTACAAGAGAAATGTGTGAGAGTCACGAGGAGAAACTGGGTGTCCAGTGAGGAAGCAGCATTTGGCAGATGTGACCCTGTCCGGGCATGGAGATCTGTTACAGGGGGTTCATTGTAACCCCCCTATCTCCCGATCCGTGGGAGCTAGGGGTTAATGTTTGGTATTGTTGGATCGACCAGAGCATGGCCTTTCAACCATAACCATGTTAAAAGTTAAGAATAAAATTAAATAAAACAATTTAAAAAATTAAAAAAAAGTTTGTTTTGTTAAAGCAGCAATATTGTTCCCATTTCAATTATGTGAACAATGATGCTGCACTAACGATTTTTGTATGGGTTGTGTTTGTTAAAAGTCGTGTAATTTCCCCCCCCAAAAAAAAATGTATGTAACAAGTCCCCCCATCTATAATTTTTTTAACAAGCGCAACTCATAGAAAATATAACCGTAAATGCTCGCATGTTAAAATGGGGAAAAAAACAAAATAACACTTTACACCTTGTGAATTATTGAAAATAAAATTTTATTGCATTTTAAGTTATAATATAATATACAGACAGGATACATATACATATAACACAGACGTATACATTAATTATACCACAGAGAGGCGCTTGTTCCCAGCAGTGTGCAGATTCATATGCTGCATTAATTATACCACAGAGAGGCGCTTCCCCGCAGTGTTTGGATTCATATGCTGCATTAATTATACCACAGAGAGGCGCTTCCCCGCAGTGTGCAGATTCATATGTTGCATTAATTATACTGCAGAGAGGCGCTTCCCGGCATTGTGTGGATTCATATGCTGCAGAGAAGCGCTGCCCAGTGTGTGGATTCATATGCTGCATTAATTATACCGCAGAGAGGCGCTTCCCCGCAGTGTTTGGATTCATATGCTGCATTAATTATACCACAGAGAGGCGCTTCCCCGCAGTGTGCAGATTCATATGTTGCATTAATTATACTGCAGAGAGGCGCTTCCCGGCATTGTGTGGATTCATATGCTGCAGAGAAGCGCTGCCCAGTGTGTGGATTCATATGCTGCATTAATTATACCGCAGAGAGGCGCTTCCCCGCACTGTGTGGATTCATATGCTGCATTAATTATACCACAGAGAGGCGCTTCCCGGCAGTGTGTGGATTCATATGCTGCATTAATTATACCGCAGAGAGGCGCTTCCCCTCAGCATGCAGATTCATATGGTGCATTAATTATACCGCAGAGAGGCGCTTCCCCTCAGTGTGTGGATTCATATGCTGCATTAATTATACTGCAGAGAGGCGCTTCCCAGCAGTGTGTGGATTCATATGCTGCATTAATTATACTGCAGAGAGGCGCTTCCCGGCAGTGTGTGGATTCACATGTTGCATTAATTATACCGCAGAGAGGCGCTTCCCGGCAGTGTGTGGATTCATATGCTGCATTAATTATACCGCAGAGAGGCGCTTCCCCGCAGTGTGTGGATTCATATGCTGCATTAATTATACCGCAGAGAGGCGCTTCCCAGCAGTGTGTGGATTCACATGTTGCATTAATTATACCGCAGAGAGGCGCTTCCGGCAGTGTGTGGATTCATATGCTGCATTAATTATACCAGAGAGGCGCTTCCCCAGTGTGTGGATTCATATGCTGCATTAATTATACCGCAGAGAGGCGCTTCCCAGCAGTGTGTGGATTCATATGCTGCATTAATTATACCGCAGAGAGGCGCTTCCCCGCAATGTGTGGATTCATATGCTGCATTAATGATACCGCAGAGAGGCGCTTCCCCGCAGTGTGCATATTCATATGCTGCAATTTTATTTGTTCTGGGTATTTTTTTTTCATTTCAGATAATTTTGTTCAGCTTTTTTTCCATTTTAAAACCTTTTGTTATGATTTTTATTTTTAAAGTCAGACCATTTGGGTCAGTTTTGCGCTTTTTAAAACATTTAGTTCATTTTTGTTCCTTTCATACCATTTTAATACAATTAAATAAAGTTGTGTAATGCATATTCATAAGAAAATACGGAATCAGCAATGGAACCGAAAAATACATTGTCCGAAATTGAACCGAAGTCACGAGTCGAACGAAAATGACATGCGATTATACAAATTTCATGTCCATACGAAATAACTTCGGATCGGAAATAGTTTCTTTTCAGCCGTTTTCGGATCCGATACGATTCGGAAAATCGTCCAAATCCGAGGCACAGAATCGGCCCGATTCGTGAAAAAAACAAATCTGTCCAAAACAAAAAGCACATCCCTAGTTAGAATATTAAAAATATTACAGGGTTGGAGTGTAGGGTGCCAGGTTTGATGTCAGTTTGCTTAATCAAAAATTTTGGCTCAGGATAGATTGTTCTCCATCACAAAAAACCCATAGTCTAATTCAGGGCTCAAAATTTCAGGTCCTGAGCTACTTGCCAGGTCTTCTATGTTACTCGCCATCAGTTAACCTACCTAACCCAGTCCCATAGTGCAGTGGTCCCCAACCCAGGCCCTCAGGGCCCACTAACAGGCCAGGTTTGCCAGATATCTGAAGCACAGCACAGGTGTTATGATTTGCTGCTCAGTGATTGCAGGATTCAGTCTGCATTTCCCCAAGGTGATCTGCAAAATCTGGCCTGTTAGTGGGCCCTGAGGGCCTGGGTTGGGGACCACTGCCATAGTGCACATTTTCCTTGCAGGGATAGTCACTGCTCTATGTAAAACATATATGGCACTGAAGGGGTGTTTGTTTCACTAAATCCCGTTATCCACTGAATCCATTCAGTGGATGCCAGTATTATACAGAGGGGGTCTGTATTAGAGACCCTCTCTGATTCCGATTAACCTGTCACCATCCAGAACGGATGGTGATCATTTAAACATTACAGATAGCCCTGCAGGGCTTTTCATATGGTCCAGGGCTCTCTGCATCACTCAGCCCTGGATGTAAGGCAGTGCAAGGGCTCCTGCGCCTGCCTCTGTGTGTGTGGTAAGGTGCAGGGGGTGTGGAATGAGACCATTCTATGCCTTGTAAACCCTTGCGCTGAACGTGTGATGCAGGCTAGCGGTCACGTTCAGCCAGGCAGGTGGGTGAGGTTGCGAGCCCAGGGACACAAGGAGGCAATGGATTTCAACAATAAAAAGGGTTTTATTGAGAAGCATCACAGAACATGAAGGGATAACACAGGAAAAGCGATGCCTAACAAAGAGAAGTCAAAGGACAGGAACGGGTTAACCAAATGCTGTTGAATATGCAGGTTCTAGGCAGAGAGAGAAAGAGAAGTAAACGGAATGAACAGGAACAACTAGGATATAAAATATACAGGGGGGGGGTCTGAGAATGGGCAGGAAGGGGTTAACCATAAGGCTGGGGTCAGACCAGCGCATTTTTAACGTGCGTTCTGGCGCACTTAATCACGGCCGCACTAGCAGCAGATGACGGGCAATGACAGCCAATATACGACGTACGGTCGCACGAAAGTCCGGCCGCGCAACGCAAGTGGAAAATGAACGCATTTTTTCGAGAACGCAGAACCGCTAGTACGGACGTACAGAGTGCGCTGCGTCCACTAGCGGTGTGTGTGCGTGATTTGGAGACGTCAGACCCTGCTCGTGTCCGGCAAACATAACGTCCAGACGCAAAAAGTTTCCTGGTTTGGATTCGTAAAACATACGCACGAACATGCGCATCGTATGACCGTTTTCGCATATTCCGTGAAAAAATACATCAATGCGTTCGGACGCACTTTTTTACGTTCGCGTGTAAAAATGCTTTCGTTTGACCCTAGCCTAAAATACAGGTTCAGGTAGAGAGAAAGCAGAGTGAACTAAACAGAAGAGCAGGATGGCAAAATATACACAGGAATACTTAGACAGGACTCAGGAGAGGGAAGAGATTAACTTACAGACAGAGGGACGGACAACACAGGGACGGTTCTTAGAGTAGGATAAACTGATGTAAAAGGAAGAGTCCAGTATGCAGGGAGTCTGTGATACACGGGTAAGTCCTTTAGGCAATGCAGGGGGTTCACTTGGATGAAGCCCAACAGGTCCAGGGGTATGGAAGGCGGTTGTCTGGTAGGCAAGCAAGCCGTCAGATCTTCTGGTAAGTCCTGGACACTGGATTGTCAGAGTAACAGGCTCCTGGCTGCACGATTTCCACTTAGAAGTGAAAGTGTAATGCTGAAGCATCTAGGTAAGGGTGTGGTTCAGTTATAGAGGCAGCAGGCTGAATGAGATGCACCTGATACTCAGTGCAGAGCTGGATAAAGCAACAGTTTATTCTGTGGCAGCAACTGAAGGGTGCTGCCCTGCAGTATGATGAATGTAACAGCGTATTTTATCATCTGCGGCGCCACCGCCGGCGAGGAGCGTGACACTAGTGATGCCGGTGTTACATTATTCTCTATGGCAGAACTAATATATGGAGGGTGCAGGGCAGCGTGCAGCCAATGTATACAGCCAGGGCCAGACCATGACATTGTGTTGCCTGGGTCCAAAGACGATATGCTGCTGCCCCCCCCCCCAAACTATTCCCACAATACACACCCATGCTTATCACAGAGCTCCACACCAATAAAACTCACAGGAATACTGTGTAATAATGTGTGACATGAGGGCTGCATTTATATATAATAACCTCCCAGACACCATCAAATCTTCCACCAGTCTTAAGTCACTCAAAATTTCCCTATTAACATACCTCAATACAGAATGCACCTGTAAACATGTAACATAGTGACTATATTTCCTACATATTTATTTTCTGTTAATCTGTATATTTGTGTTGTTAATATCTTACATTGTATTACTTTGTATTTCTGTAAATGTAACACTTCAATGTACTTGAACCCAGGACATACTTGAAAACGAGAAATCTCAATGTATCCTTCCTGGTAAAATCCTTTATAAATAAATAAATAAATAAATAAATATATGGGGCTGTGGTTACATATGGGGGCTGTATGAATTTGTGGGTGCTGTGAGGGTATGGTTGATTTGGGGACCAAGAAGGGCTGTATAGAAGTTGTGTTAAGGCGGCTGTGTCCCCACTGTAGAGTCACAGGGTTATTCGGAGAGTGGTGAAAAGCAGGATAATTACTGGAGAACTGAAAATTCGAGGTCAAAATAGCCAATTCTGAAAGTGAGAGAAATTGGAGAATTTTTCTGGTTTGGCTATTTTAACCTAGAATTTTCACTTCTCCAGTCATTCTCCTGCTTTTCACCGCTCTCTGAATAACCCTGTCAGTGTGTGGATGCATTTGTGATTTGTGCACTGTTTAAAATGGCAAGGAGAGCCAGGAAGGAGTTAACTGCAAAATTTAGAGGAGCTGATTACTTCCCATGCATTCCTCCCTGAGCCCCCCTGCAGTGTCCTCTCACCTCGGCTGTGATCAGGGAATGTGACATGAGTTTGTGGATCTACAGATAGTGGCAGAAAGTCCTCTCCTCTTGGGGGCAGTGACAGAGGGGCCAGTGGACCAGACAGCTCTGTGATTTCCTGCCTAGTTTCTGTTTAAGTGGAATCACCTGATCACAGCTGAGGTGAGGGAGCACTACATTGCAAACAATGGGCTGCACACATTTTTACATTTAACTCCTTCCTGGCTCCCACTGCCAATTTAAACAGCACACATCACACAAAATAAAGGGCAATAATAAAGTATTTTTTTCTGGGGTTTATATTAACCACTTCACTGCGGAGGACGTGCTCGTTCCAGTATCGTTCCTCCCTTTGGGGCCAGCGTTCGGCCGGGTTCCGGCCGATCGCTGGCCCCCCCGGTGCGGGCTAACATCCTCGATGTCAGCCCAGCACCCGGAACCGCCGCCGGAGTAATTAGGTGTCATCGCGGGGGCGCGATGACACCTAATTCAGGCGCCCCCCGCATGTGCGGAGAAGGCGCCTGAAAGGGAGGGGGGAGGTCCTTCGGACCTCTCTCCCTCCCGATTGGCGGCGTGCAGGGGGTTAACACAGGCACCGTTTGGAAGGGCACAGCCTGCCCCTCCAAATGGTACCTGGCATTAACCCCATGGGGGCCGGATCACGAATCGGCACCGAAAAGCGCCGGTTCGTGATCCTTTCCCGGAGCTGGCCGACATCTTGGATGTCGGCCAAGCTTCCGGGAATGCCCCCTGAGGACTGGCGTCATCGTGCATAGCACGATGACGCCAGTCCTGGAGTTAACCCCTAACTGCCACCAATGGTGGAGATAGGGGGTTCATTGGAACCCCCTATCTCCCGATCCGTGGCAGTAAGGTTAGGGTCAGACTGAGGCAGTGCGAACGCGCGTTCTGGCGCACTTAATCACGGCCGCACTAGCAGCAGATGCCAGGCAATGACGGCCAATATACGAAGTACGGTCGCACAAAAGTCCGGCCGCGCAACGCAAGTGGAAAATGAACGCATTTTTTCGAGAACGTTAAACCACTAGTACTGACGTACAGAGTGCGCTGCGTCCGCTAGCGGCGTGTGTGCGTGATTGGGAGACGTCAGACGCTGCTAATGTCCAGCCAACATAACGTCCAGACACAAAAAGTGTTTTATTGATGATCCGTACAAAATCACGGATGAAACTGCGCATCGTATGACCGCTATCGCGTATTCCGTGAAAAAATGCGTCCATTCTTCGAACGCACATTTTCACGGACAACGTGAAAAATGCGTTAGTCTGACCCTAGCCTTAGGGGTTAATGTTTGGTATTGTTGGATCGGCCAGAGCATGGCCGTTCCAACAATACCAAACAGGAGTATGAAAAAAAGTTTTTAAAAAACAAATAAAACTAAAAAAATATATTTTAAAAAAAATAAACAAGTTTTTTTTCTTTTTTTATTAATGTGAACAATAATGCTGCACTAACGATTTTTGTATGCGGTGCATTTGTTAAAAATCGCGTAATGTTCCCCAAAAAAAAATGTAATGAGACCCCATCTCAAATTTTTTTAACAAGCGCACCCCATACAAAATATAACCGCAATTGCTCGCATGTTAAAATGTGAAAAAAAAACACTTTACACGGTGTAAATTATTGAAAATTCATATTTTATTGCATTTTTTGTTATAATATACAGACAGGTCATGACGTATACATATAATAATGACATATTATGAATCTGCCGAGTCTGACGGAAAGAACGATATATAATATGTCTGGGTCATATACTAAAATAAGCCTTCAAAACACGTTTAAACATGATGAGCAAAACCGGTAAGAATGACCTCAGCACAGAGGCGGGAAATGCCTCAGCAGCGAAAGGGTTAAGAAAATCTGTTTCTTGTTTGGCAAATAAAGTAATTTCCCCCTTCTTCCGAGGGGGGGGGGTCAGGTGATCATACCTCAGGTGGAGATTGTTTCTTGCACAGGCACTTTCCAAGATGCTGCCTTGAGGAGGCACCATTGCCTGTTGTTATTGCCTTCCATCCAGATTCCACTCTGACGTGTGGCCTGACACGCTGTACAACTGCCGGGAGTACAGGGAGAGATGAGCTGTCACATGGTCTCTGTTGTGACATCATCATGGAGGACCCGCAGAGGGCAGACACAGTATTTATTTTCATAGCCTGAAAGGAAGGGATATGAATCCCTCCTCCAGCAGACAATGACTAGCCGGCAGGTAAAAAGCCCTGATTAGTGCTGGTGTCAGCATGGAGCCGACACTAGCACCTGAAAGGGATTACAGACCAATTTTCACTCGCCCCCTGCCAAATTCTACTCGCAAATTGCGAGAGGGAGAGTGTAAATTTTAACCCCTGGTCTAATTAATAGAAAACTAGTCAGTTTGGGTTGAGCCAAGATGAATTTCATAGAGAAAATCCCCAGTTACTTATTTTTTCTTATGGCATTTAATGGAGCGGGGGGGGGGGCTAGGTTTGATGCCAGTTTGCTTAATCAATAATGTTTGGCTCGGGCTAGATTAAGTTTTTTCTGATAGAGAACAGTCTAATTAATAGAAAACTAGTCAGTTTGGGGTGAGCCAAGATGATTTTCATAGAGAAAATCACCAATTACTTTTACCATTGAAACAAGTGGAGTGGGGGGGGGGGTTCCCCAGTTATCTGGATACATTTATTTCATCATTTGATTGTGTTAGAATTGTCCAAACTACTTTTTATTGACATTATTCTTCCAGGAATAAGATCCTGGGCGAATAAGCAGTTAATTTCAGTCACTGAATAAGAAGCTGCCTGAATAAGAAGCTATCTTCAGTGTGCAAATAAGAAGCTGGCCGAATAAGGAGCTAACTTCTGCTTAATTTTTTAGGACTAGACCCCTGCGTTAAACCCTTCCCTTTTAGTGGGACCTGAGGACCAGGGTTGGAGACTAGGGATGAGCCGAACACCCCCGTGTTCAGTTTGCATTCGAACTCAAACAATTTTGAAAGTTCGAGTTCGAACTCGAACCGAACTCAATGCAAGTCAATGGGAGTCAAAAGTTCAGTTTTTAGAGTGCCCTCCAAGAGGGCATATATGTAAGATATTTGCCATAAAAGGTATATAGGGGTCAGGGTAGTGCCCTGGGGGACAGGAAACTAGGACAAAAAGTAAAAAAAATACGTTTTTAAAAAGGGACAGTGCGTTTTCCATGAAATAAGGATTAAAAATAAAAACGAAAAATTCCTTCAAATATCGTGCCTAGGAGGTCCCCATAACCTGCCCGTGAAGTGGCGGATTTCTAGGATGTATAGAAACATTTAAAAACAAAAAATTATGTTTCAAATGACGGTAAACGGTTTTCCTTTAATCTATTCATAAACAACTGCTTGGGGCGGCAGTCTGTATTAAAAGAGGAGACATTTTAGGACACACAGAACAAGTTTAGTGATTTTTTGGCTAAATTATGGTGAAACTTATGCAGGCTTTGGATGAAAGTAACGTTACTTTAAAATTGGGCCTTTAGTGTCGGCAACAGTGCCATTACACCGTAACCCCTCTGAGGTATTGTGGCAGAGTGCAGGTACCATGCGGTCCTATATTAAAAAGATATGAATATGGTAAAGGCGTCAGTGCACCCAAATATTGTGTCTTTCATGGCAGCAAGTGCCTTCACACCGTAACCCTTTTGTGGTATTGTGGAAGAGTGCAGGGTTGGACCCTGCGGTTCAAAAAATTAAAATGATATGAATCTGGTAATGGCGTCAGTGCACCCGAAAATTTTGCCTTTGGTGGCAACAAGTGCCTTCACACAGTAACCCTTTTGTGGTATTGTGTAGGAGTTCAGTGGTGGAGGTTCTGTGAATGCAGAAGAAATCCCTGATCTATTCCGTTCGTCAGCATCAGGGGATTGATAGCTGCTGATCCAGGACTGATTCATTTTTATAAATGTAAGCCGGTTTACAGAGTCGTGGACAGACGCACTCTTTTGTCTGTGACAACACCTCCAGCGGCACGGAACATCCTTTCAGAAAGCACGCTGGATGAAGGGCAACCTAGTAGCTGCATAGCATATTGGCTAAGTTCTGGCCAGGGATCCAATCTCAACACCCAGTAAGCCAGTGGATCATCTGCTGGAAAGGTATCCAGGTCTGCCCTTGCCCCTAGGTAGTCCTGCACCATACAGTGAAGACGCTGGCAATGGGTGCCTACATTTGACGTCCCTGGGTGTCGTGGACTAAAAAAATTTAAAAAGGCATCAGTCAAGCGGCCCCGGCCTTCACCTCTATTCCTCAAATCATCCGCAGCCTCAGAAGCACCTGTGTCATCACTTGTCACTTTAGAGCGTCCAAGTTTTTTCATCCTGTCCTCCCTCTGTGCGGGCAGGATGAGCTCTGCAACTTTACCCTTGTAACGTGGATCAAGAAGGCTTGCCAACCAGTAATGATCCCTCTCCTTGATAGCACGAATCCTGGGGTCCTTTAGCAGGCTTTGCAGGATAAGAGAGCCTATGCAGCTTAGGTTGGAGGTGGCATTAGCTTCCGAGTCTTCCTGGTCAATGAGGAGGATGACCCCATCGTGCACTTCCTCCTCCCAGCCACGTACTAGTCCTTGGGTTTCTGGGCACACAAAACCCTCCCTTGAGGAATCCCCACCTTCAATGCCCCCACTACTTAAATATTCCTCGTCCTCCTGTCTGATCTGAGGAGGACCCGCTGGAATGCTGTCTGCGGAAAGACTGGGGCCTTGAGAGCTAGGGGAGGCCTCCTCTTCCTCCCGCTGCTCTGCCTCTAGAGCCACATCTATAATTCGCCGCAGAGTGTGCTCCAGCAGGAACACTAAAGGAATTGTGTCACTGATGCATGCACTGTCCCTGCTCACCATCCTCGTTGCCTCCTCAAATCGTGACAGTACAGTGCATGCATCCTTGATCATCAGCCACTGCGGGGGGGGGGGGAACCAAGTTGACCTGAACCTGTCCTTGTGCCATACTCACACAGGTACTCGATGATGGCCCGCTGCTGCTTGTGCAGATGCTGCAGCATTGCTAATGTCGAGTTCCACCTGGTGGGCATGTCACAGATCAGACAGTTTGTTGGAAGGTGGAATTCTCTTTGAATTTCTGCCAGGCGAACACTTGCTGGGAATGACCGTCTGAAGTGGCTGAAGACTTTTCTGGCCTGGCTGAGAAGCTCTGCCAGCCCTGGGTACCTGGTGTCACGGTTCCCAGATCCCACCACGCAGTACTTAACGCCCAACACTCCACAGAGCCCAGAAGCTACCAACAGAGTAGCCGTGAAAGATCTCTAACTGTCTGGTCCTTAGAATTGGCCAGGTAAACTAGCTAGACAGAAAGGATTAACAACACGGGGAGTAGTCAGCCGAGCCAGAATCAGGAATACAGAGTTCAGAATGGTCAAATGGAATAGCCGGGTCGATATCAGAGCAGTGGCGTAGTACAAGAAAATGGTCTAGGGCAACAGAAGGCAGAATAGTCAGAAACAAGCAGAGGTCAATAACGGGTTAATTCAATATAGCAGTCAGGTACAAGGAGCTCAGGTATGGATAACCACAATCTGGCAACTGCTGAGAATACACTGAGGGTTTTTAAAGACCTTCACCAGACCACGCCCCCCACAACCACCTCCCTGCCTGTCTCCATTTAAACCGGGCATTGGTCAGCGAGCAGCATCAGACATGCTGCCCTCAAGCACACAGGTAGGGCTGGAAGCTCCCAACGTTACAGTACCCACCTCTCCACGGGAGGCCACCGGATGACCAACAGGACGAGCGGCAGGACGACCACCAGGGCGATCGGGGTGTGAGGCATGGAACGCCCTGACCAACCTAGAGGCAGACATGTCGGAAGCTGGAATCCAGGACCGGTCCTCTGGACCATAACCCACCCAATCGACCAAGTACTGCAGAGCGCCCCTGCACAGCCTAGAATCCAAAACCCTCCTAACCTCATACTCAGATTCACCATCAACCTGAATAGGTGGAGGAGGAGGAACGACCCGCGTGTACCTGTTACACAACAAAGGCTTCAGTAGGGAGGTGTGGAAGACGTTGTGCATGCGAAGATGTTTAGGAAGGGCAAGAGCATAAACCACAGGATTAATGTGACGAATGATCTTATATGGACCTATAAACCGAGGTGCCATTTTCATAGAAGGCACCCGCAACTTCACGTTCCTAGTGGACAACCAAACTCTATCCCCCACGTTATAGGAGGGAGCTTGTAACCTATGCCTGTCAGCCTTGCGTTTCTGGACAGCAACATTGCGCTCCATATTTTCTCGAATCTGTCTTCAAATCTCTTGCAGTTGAGTGATATGGTCATCGACAGCCGGGATGGCCTGTTCAGTAAACTGAAGCGGTAGAGCCGGAGGGAAAAAACCATAGATGGCAGAAAAAGGAGAGTGGCCAGTGGTCTCGTTAACGGCGTTATTACGTGCATACTCAGCCCAGGGCAACAACTCCGACCAATTGTCTTGTTGTTGTGTGGTAAAGCAACGTATGTACTGCTCGAGACCCTGATTTGCCCTCTCTGCTGCCCCATTAGTTTGTGGATGATATGCTGAAGAGAAGGCCAATTGCACCCCCATCTCCGCACAAAAAAACCTCCAGAAACGAGAGACGAACTGGGCTCCTCTGTCAGAGACTATTTCAGACGGAACCCCATGTATTAGTACAATCTCTCTAGCAAATACAACCGCCAGTTCTTTGGCTGTAGGAAGCTTAGGTAGAGGGACAAAATGAGCCATTTTGGAGAAGCGGTCTACAACTGTCAGAACCACAGTATGACCCTTGGACCTCGGCAAGTCCACAATAAAATCCATAGATAGATGAGACCAAGGCCTCTTAGGCATGGGTAAAGGCTGCAATAGACCGACAGGCAATGATTTACTGGTTTTGCTTCTGGCACAGACTTGACAAGCAAAAACAAACAGACGTACGTCCTGTCGCATGGTGGGCCACCAGAACTGTCTGGAGATACTGGTAAGAGTCTTAGTAATACCAGGTGACCTGCTGGTTTAGAATCATGAAACATTATGAGTAATTCTTGTCTTTCCTTTTCAGGTACAAACAACCTATCTGGAGGCTTGTCAGGTGGAGCCCCTACTTGAACTGCCTGGAGGCGTTCCAGGAAAGGCGAGGAGACAGACAAGACTGTGGAAGCCACAATACGTTCAGGAGGAACTATAGGATTGTGGTCTTGTGTATTAGATTCATACGGGTCATATTGACGAGATAAGGCATCAGCCTTTACATTGCGGTCACCTGGTCTGTAAGTCAATACAAAATTAAACCGAGACAGTAGCAATGACCACCTGGCCTGTCTCGCGTTCAAACGTTTAGCATCCCCGATGTACGTAAGGTTCTTATGATCAGTAATTATCAATAAAGGGTCAAGAGTACCTTCCAACAAATGTCTCCACTCTGATAGGGCAGACACAATAGCAAGCAATTCTCTGTTACCGATATCGTAATTGCGTTCTGCTGGTGATAATTTTCTCGAAAAGAACCCACAAGGATGTAGAGTTTTCTGGAGACTCTGAGACAGGACAGCCAATGCCTATCTCGGAAGCATCAACCTCAAGAACAAACGGAATCCTGGATCAGGATGCCGTAACACGGGAGCGGAAGTGAAAGCTTGTTTGAGGGCTTCGAATGCTTGTTTGGATTGAGAAGACCAGATCTGGTTCTTCAGACCTTTACGTGTCATATTAATGATAGGGAGGCTACAGCGGAATAATTCTTGATAAATCTCCTATAATAGTTGGAAAACCCCAGAAACCTCTGTATGGCCTTGAGACCTTGAGGGAGAGGCCATTCTGAGATGGCGTGAGTTTAGAAGGATCCATCTCAAAACCTTCTGGAGTGATAATATACCCAAGAAATTTCACAGTGGTAATGTCGAATAAACACTTCTCTAGTTTGCAATAAAGACCATTGTCCAGTAATTTTGCTAATACCTGTCTGACATGTGCATGGTGGATTTTCAGATCGGGAGATTAATCAATATATCGTCTAGGTATACTATAACAAAGGTTTGTAAGAAATCTCTGAGCACATCATTAATAAAATCCTGGAATAACCGCTGGAGCATTACAAAGACCGAAAGGCATGACCAAGTATTCATAATGCCCACTCCTGGTGTTAAATGCTGTTTTCCACTCATGCCCCTCTTTTATACGTATCAGGTTGTAAGCTCTCTCAAATCAAGTTTTGTGTATACTGCTGACCCCCTTAACCTGTCGAACAGTTCTGATATGAGAGGGATAGGATACACGTTCTTAATGGTGATCTTGTTAAGCCCCCTATAATCGATACATGGGCGTAAATCTCCCTCTTTTTTAGAGACAAAAAAGAACCCAGCCCCTGCTGGAGAAGAGGAACGTCGGATAAAACCTCTCTCCAAATGCTCCTTTATATACCCCTCCATAATTTGGTTCTCCTTTATGGAAAGAGATATAACTTTGCCTCGAGGAGGCATGGTACCAGGATGAATATCTATGGCACAATCATATGGTCTATGTGGAGGCAGTTTCTCTGCCTCCCTTTTATCAAATACAGCCCTGAGGTCGGCATATTGGTCAGGAACCTCTGTAGACAATGGAGGAGCTGTGGGTGTGTTCAGGGCACCGACATGCTGAATGGGTATTAAACAAGTCCCAAAACAAGCAGGACTCCAAGACAGTATCTCTCCCTTAGCCCAATCAATAACAGGATTATGTTCCACCAACCAAGGGAAACCAAGTACAACAGGATTGGAAGGTGAATGGATAACTTGAAATATGATTTCTTCTTTATGCAAGAGACCAGTGGTAAGAACCACTGTAACCATATCGTGAGTAATCCTAGGGCAGGATAACGGTCTGCCGTCTATGGCTTCGACGGCTAAGGGTGCCTCTCTTTACAACCAGAGGTAGGGAAATGGAAGAAGCGTAGTTAACATCGATAAAGTTGCCAGCAGCCCCAGAATCCAAAAAAGCGGTAGTATGTGTGGTCTTGGTCTCCCAAGCCAAGGATACTGGTAACATAAGTTTAGTGTCTTTGACAGGAGACATGCACGTCACACCCAAGGCCTGTCTCCTCAGCTGCCTTAGGTGCGGTAGTTTTCCGGCTTATCATGCATCTTAGGACGAGTAGGACATTGAAATCGTACATGTCCCCCCAAACCACAATACAGGCACAATCCCTCACGAAAACGCCTTGTTCTCTCTTCCTCTGTAAGCCTAGTACGGCCTAGTTGCATAGGCTCAGACGGAGGAGATAACTCTCTTGGTGGTGCCTGAAAGACAGGGGCCAACCTAGGTAACGGTCTCTTGGGTTTCTCTCTTGGAGTCCTTCTGTCCCTTATCTGATTATCCAGATCTATACAATAATCAATGAGTTCACACAATACCTCAGGTAGTTTACGTGGAGCCAATTCATGCATCAATGACTCTGATAACCCCTCCATAAAAGCCAGAACCAGTGTCTCATTTGTCCAGTTCACATCAGAGATCAAGGTTTTAAATTCTATGGCATAATCAGACACAGTCCTGTTCCCTTGACGTATGCGGAACAAGGATTTGCCAGCTACCGTGGCCTTTCTGGTAGGATTAAATGTACGTTGTAACTCGCTATGAATTCTTTATAATCCCGTATGATAGACTTCTCTGCCTCCCATAAAGGAGTCGCCCATGTCAATGCTCTGCCAGACAGATGATTAATAATGAACCCCACTTTGGCAATGTCAGAGAAAAACATCTGTGGATTTAATTTAAAATGAATATCCACATGGACCAAAAATCCCCGGCACTCTGAGGGAGTACCGTCAAACCTCATAGGAGCGGTCATGTGTACCTGGGATGTCTGAACGACAGGGGACACTGGTATATCAAGCGGGGGTGCAACCCCAGCTGGTTCCAGGTGAGCAGTACGAGTCAGGATAGTTTGTAAGGCAATAGCAAACTGATCCATCCTATGATCCTGCTCATCCTGTCTGGATACAAAGTTAGCCAAGTGCTGTGTTAAGTCTGCGGGATCCATATGTGCCAGATCGTAATGTCACGGTTCCCAGATCCCACCACGCAGTACTTAACGCCCAACACTCCACAGAGCCCAGAAGCTACCAACAGAGTAGCAGTGAAAGATCTCTAACTGTCTGGTCCTTAGAATTGGCCAGGTAAACTAGCTAGACAGAAAGGGTTAACAACACGGGGAGTAGTCAGCCAAGCCAGAATCAGGAATACAGAGTTCAGAATGGTCAAATGGAATAGCCGGGTCGATATCAGAGCAGTGGCGTAGTACAAGCAAATGGTCTAGGGCAACAGAAGGCAGAATAGTCAGAAACAAGCAGAGGTCAATAACGGGTTAATTCAATATAGCAGTCAGGTACAAGGAGCTCAGGTATGGATAACCACGATCTGGCAACTGCTGAGAATATACTGAGGGTTTTTAAAGACCTTCACCAGACCACGCCCCCACTCAAGCTGCGCCTCATGCAACCACCTCCCTGCCTGTCTCCATTTAAACCGGGCATTGGTCATCGAGCAGCATCAGACATGCTGCCCTCAAGCACACAGGTAGGGCTGGAACCTCCCAACGTTACACCTGGTTAGGAAACGCTGTACCACCAGATTTAGGATGTGTGCTAGGCATGGTACATGTGTCAACTTACCCAGGCGTAGAGTGGTTGCTGCCATTATCACAGACGACCATTCCCAGCTGAAGCTGGCGTGGTGTTAACCATCTCTGACAGAATTTCTGGCCCGGTGTGGCTCCTGTCCCCTAAACAAACCAGCTCAAGCACAGTATGGCATCTTTTTGCTTGAGCCATTGCTTAGCCCCTACCACTTAAACTCGGTTTAACTGCCACTTCGCCAGAGACAGAGAAGGAGGAGGAGGGAGAGGTGGTGGTGGAACAGACCTCATACAAGCAGCTTTCTGGATGAATAAGCTCCAGCACAGAGCCCCATCTTGGATCCCTCCCAGCTGCAATCAGTTACCTAGTGTGCCGTGAAGGAAATGTAACGACCCTGTCCATGCTTGCTGGACCACGTGTTTAAAGTCACATACACCTTGCTGCTGACTGCCTTTCCCAATGACTCGATAACATTGTCTTCCACGTGCTGGTATAGTGCTGGAATGACCTTCCGTGAAAAGTAATGGCGTTTTCGAACATGCCACTGTGTTACAGCACATTTAGCAAATTCACGGAAGGGAGCAGAGTCCACCAGCTTGAAAGGCAGCAGCTGCAATGCGAGTAATTTTGCTAAGCTGGCATTTAGACGCTGTGCTTGGGGATGGTTGGGACTATATTTTTTCTTACGCTGCAGCAGCTGGGGCAACGTAATCTGACACTGTAAATATTCAGCTGATGGGATGCTGGTACATCCATTACTGTAGCATCATCCCTGTCAGTGGAGGTTGGAGTCAATGACATGGCAGGACATATAGTGAGGGTAGAGACAGGTGAGGAGAACCTACGCAAAGTTTTGCGCCAACGGGATGCGTGGCAGGTGGTCATATGTCGCCTCAAGCACGTGGTACCCAAGCGTCCGGTGTCTTTCCCACGCTTAAGCCTCACCTGACAGATTACAAATAGCAACAGTGGGGTCTGCTGCACATTTCTTAAAGAACTCCCAGACAGCAGAGTTCCTGGATGTGTGCTTTGAGACAACAGCACTGTGCACCTGAGCAGCTCTGACATCTGATGTCTTGGACTGGCTAGTGCTACGGTTGGTCATAGAGGACGTTGTGACTCGTGTTTGTTGTGCCTCCTCCTCCTTCTCATGTGACTGCTGTTCGATCAGGCACCCAGGTGGAGTCAGTGACCTCATCATCATTGTTATAACCCCTTATCTCCTCATCACTGGAGCCAACTTGGCAGTATGCTGCAGCTGCTGGGGCAACATGAGTGCCAGTTATTTGTGTGTCACCGGCACCCCCTTCCTCTAGGTTCATTATATTCCCTTCCTCAACCTCAGAGATTGAATCAGAGCACTGTAGTTGCTGTGCATCCTCAAGCAGCATGTCACCGTCATTGTGGTCAAACAATTCAGCTGACTCCTCCATGTGTGATA
>RXON01001878.1:0-25456 GCA_009667805.1 Leptobrachium leishanense | reverse complement strand
TGTGTTCATTTCATTGTAACGCACAAGTTAGAGTTGGAATGAAATTTGCTAAAGCAACTAAAAATCTGCACAACGTGTTTCTATATTCATTTCAATGGGATTTTCATGAAACTGCTAATCTTTGATTTCCTAAGCAGAGAACTGTTTTTCTTCAAAAGACTTGAATTGCCCTTTGTTCATTTCATTGTAATGCACAAGTTAGAGTTGGAATGAAATTTGCTAAGGCTTCTTAGAAAATCTGCACAACCTGAAACTGCTAATCTTTGATTTCCTGAGCAGAAAACTGTTTTATTTCAATAGGAGTTTCAAGAGATTTGATCTCCTGAACAGAAAACTGTTTATCTTCAAAAGACTTGAATTGTCCTGTGTTCATTTCATTGTAACGCACAAGTTAGAGTTGGAATGAAATTTGCTAAGGCAACTGCTTCTCAGAAAATCTGCACAACGTGTTTCCCAATCATTTCAATGGGATTTTCATGAAACTGCTAACCTTTGATTTCCAAAACAGAAAACTGTTTCATTTCAATAGGAGTTCAAGAGATCTTTGATCTCCTGAGCAGAAAACTGTTTTTCTTCAAAAGACTTGAATTGTCCTGTGTTCATTTCATTGTAACGCACAAGTTAGAGTTGGAATGAAATTTGCTAAGGCAACTGCTTCTCAGAAAATCTGCACAACGTGTTTCTATATTCATTTCAATGGGATTTTCATGAAACTGCTAATCTTTGATTTCCTAAGCAGAGAACTGTTTTTCTTCAAAAGACTTGAATTGCCCTTTGTTCATTTCATTGTAATGCACAAGTTAGATTGAATGAAATTTGCTAAGGCTTCTTAGAAAATCTGCACAAAACCTGAAACTGCTAATCTTGATTTCCTGAGCAGAAAACTGTTTTATTTCAATAGGAGTTTCAAGAGATTTGATCTCCTGAACAGAAAACTGTTTATCTTCAAAAGACTTGAATTGTGCTGTGTTCATTTCATTTTAACGCACAATTGAGAGTTATAATGAAATTTGCTAATGCAACTGCTTCTTAGAAAATCTGCACAACGTGTTTCTCAATCATTTCAATGGGATTTTCATGAAACTGCTAACCTTTGATTTCCAAAACAGAAAACTGTTTCATTTCAATAGGAGTTCAAGAGATCTTTGATCTCCTGAGCAGAAAACTGTTTTTCTTCAAAAGACTTGAATCGTCCTGTGTTCATTTCATTGTAACGCACAAGTTAGAGTTGGAATGAAATTTGCTAAGGCAACTGCTTCTCAGAAAATCTGCACAACGTGTTTCTATATTCATTTCAATGGGATTTTCATGAATCTGCTAATCTTTGATTTCCTAAGCAGAGAACTGTTTTTCTTCAAAAGACTTGAATTGCCCTTTGTTCATTTCATTGTAATGCACATGTTAGAGTTGGAATGAAATTTGCTAAGGCTTCTTAGAAAATCTGCACAACCTGAAACTGCTAATCTTTGATTTCCTGAGCAGAAAACTGTTTTATTTCAATAGGAGTTTCAAGAGATTTGATCTCCTGAACAGAAAAATGTTTATCTTCAAAAGACTTGAATTGTGCTGTGTTCCTTTCATTTTAACGCACAATTGAGACTTATAATGAAATTTGCTAATGCAACTGCTTCTTAGAAAATCTGCACAACGTGTTTCCCAATCATTTCAATGGATTTTCATGAAACTGCTAACCTCTTGATTTCCAAAACAGAAAACTGTTTCATTTCAATAGGAGTTTCAAGAGATCTTTGATCTCCTGGCAGAAAACTGTTTTTCTTCAAAAGACTTGAATTGTCCTGTGTTCATTTCATTTTAACGCACAAGTTAGAGTGGCATGAAATTTGCTAAGGCAACTGCTTCTCAGAAAATCTCTGCACAACGTTGTTTCTATATTCATTTCAACGGGATTTTCATGAAACTGCTAATCTTTGATTTCTAGACAGAGAACTGTTTTTCTTCAAAAGACTTCGAATGCCCTTTGTTCATTTCATTGTAATGCACAAGTTAGAGAGTTGGAATGAAATTTGCTAAGGTCTTTAGAAAATCTGCACAACCTGAAACTGCTTAATCTTTTGATTTCCTGAGCAGAAAACTGTTTTATTTCAATAGGAGTTTCAAGAGATTTGATCTCCTGAACAGAAAACTGTATCTTCCAAAAAGACTTGAATTGTCCTGTGTTCATTTCATTTTTGTGTAACGCACAAGTTAGAGTTGGAATGAAATTTGCTAAGAGGCAACTGCTTCTCAGAAATCTGCACAACGTGTGTTTCCCAATCATTTCAATGGGATTTTCATGAAACTGCTACCTTTTGATTTCCAAAACAGAAAACTGTTTCATTTCAATAGGAGTTTCAAGAGATTTGATCTCCTGAAGCAGAAAAACTGTTTTCTCAAAAGACTTGAATTGTCCTGTGTTCATTTCATTTCAATGTAACGAAGCACAAAATTAGAGTTGGAATGAAATTTGCTAAGGCAACTGCTTCTCAGAAAATCTGCACAACGTGTTTCCCAATCATTCAATGTGATTTTCATGAAATGCTAACATTTGTTTCCAAAAACAGAAAAGTGTTTCATTTCAATAGGAGTTTCAAGAGATCTTTGATCTCCTGAGCAGAAAACTGTTGTTCTTCATAAAGACTTAAATGTCCTGTGTTCATTTCATTGTAACGCACAAGTTAGAGTGGAATGAAATTTGCTAAGGCAACTGCTTCTCAGAAAATCTGCACAACGTGTTTCTATATTCATTTCAATGGGATTTTCATGAAACTGCTAATCTTTGATTTCCTAAGCAGAGAACTGTTTTTCTTCAAAAGACTTGAATTGCCCTTTGTTCATTTCATTGTAATGCACAAGTTAGAGTTGGAATGAAATTTGCTAAGGCTTCTTAGAAAATCTTCACAACCTGAAACTGCTAATCTTTGATTTCCTGAGCAGAAAACTGTTTTATTTCAATAGGAGTTTCAAGAGATTTGATCTCCTGAACAGAAAACTGTTTATCTTCAAAAGACTTGAATTGTCCTGTGTTCATTTCATTGTAACGCACAAGTTAGAGTTGGAATGAAATTTGCTAAGGCAACTGCTTCTCAGAAAATCTGCACAACGTGTTTCTATATTCATTTCAATGGGATTTTCATGAAACTGCTAACCTTTGATTTCCAAAACAGAAAACTGTTTCATTTCAATAGGAGTTTCAAGAGATCTTTGATCTACTGAGCAGAAAACTGTTTTTCTTCAAAAGACTTGAATTGTCCTGTGTTCATTTCATTGTAACGCACAAGTTAGAGTTGGAATGAAATTTGCTAAGGCAACTGCTTCTTAGAAAATCTGCACAACCTGTTTCCCTATTCATTTCAATGGGATTTTCATGAAACTGCTAATCTTTGATTTCCTGAGCAGTAAACTGTTTTCCTTAAAAGACATGAATTGTCCTGAGTTCATTTCATTGTAATGCACAAGTTAGAGTTGGAATGAAATTTGCTAAGGCTTCTTAGAAAATCTGCACAACCTGAAACTGCTAATCTTTGATTTCCTGAGCAGAAAACTGTTTTATTTCAATAGGAGTTTCAAGAGATTTGATCTCCTGAACAGAAAACTGTTTATCTTCAAAAGACTTGAATTGTGCTGTGTTCATTTCATTTTAACGCACAATTGAGAGTTATAATGAAATTTGCTAATGCAACTGCTTCTTAGAAAATCTGCACAACGTGTTTCTCAATCATTTCAATGGGATTTTCATGAAACTGCTAACCTTTGATTTCCAAAACAGAAAACTGTTTCATTTCAATAGGAGTTTCAAGAGATCTTTGATCTCCTGAGCAGAAAACTGTTTTTCTTCAAAAGACTTGAATTGTCCTGTGTTCATTTCATTGTAACGCACAAGTTAGAGTTGGAATGAAATTTGCTAAGGCAACTGCTTCTCAGAAAATCTGCACAACGTGTTTCTATATTCATTTCAATGGGATTTTCATGAAACTGCTAATCTTTGATTTCCTAAGCAGAAAACTGTTTCATTTCAATAGGAGTTTCAAGAGATCTTTGATCTACTGAGCAGAAAACTGTTTTTCTTCAAAAGACTTGAATTGTCCTGTGTTCATTTCATTGTAACGCACAAGTTAGAGTTGGAATGAAATTTGCTAAGGCAACTGCTTCTCAGAAAATCTGCACAACGTGTTTCCCAATCATTTCAATGGGATTTTCATGAAACTGCTAACCTTTGATTTCCAAAACAGAAAACTGTTTCATTTCAATAGGAGTTTCAAGAGATCTTTGATCTCCTGAGCAGAAAACTGTTTTTCTTCAAAAGACTTGAATTGTCCTGTGTTCATATCATTGTAACGCACAAGTTAGAGTTGGAATGAAATTTGCTAAAGCAACTAAAAATCTGCACAACGTGTTTCTATATTCATTTCAATGGGATTTTCATGAAACTGCTAATCTTTGATTTCCTAAGCAGAGAACTGTTTTTCTTCAAAAGACTTGAATTGCCCTTTGTTCATTTCATTGTAATGCACAAGTTAGAGTTGGAATGAAATTTGCTAAGGCTTCTTAGAAAATCTGCACAACCTGAACTGCTAAATTCCTGAGCAGAAAACTGTTTTATTTCAATAGGAGTTTCAAGAGATTTGATCTCCTGAACAGAAAACTGTTTATCTTCAAAAGACTTGAATTGTCCTGTGTTCATTTCATTGTAACGCACAAGTTAGAGTTGGAATGAAATTTGCTAAGGCAACTGCTTCTCAGAAAATCTGCACAACGTGTTTCCCAATCATTTCAATGGGATTTTCATGAAACTGCTAACCTTTGATTTCCAAAACAAAAAAATGTTTCATTTCAATAGGAGTTTCAAGAGATCTTTGATCTCCTGAGCAGAAAACTGTTTTTCTTCAAAAGACTTGAATTGTCCTGTGTTCATTTCATTGTAACGCACAAGTTAGAGTTGGAATGAAATTTGCTAAGGCAACTGCTTCTCAGAAAATCTGCACAACGTGTTTCCCAATCATTTCAATGGGATTTTCATGAAACTGCTAACCTTTGATTTCCAAAACAGAAAAACTGGTTTCATTTCAATAGGAGTTTCAAGAGATCTTTGATCTCCTGAGCAGAAAACTGTTTTTCTTCAAAAGACTTGAATTGTCCTGTGTTCATTTCATTGTAACGCACAAGTTAGAGTTGGAATGAAATTTGCTAAGGCAACTGCTTCTCAGAAAATCTGCACAACGTGTTTCTATATTCATTTCAATGGGATTTTCATGAAACTGCTAATCTTTGATTTCCTAAGCAGAGAACTGTTTTTCTTCAAAAGACTTGAATTGCCCTTTGTTCATTTCATTGTAATGCACATGTTAGAGTTGGAATGAAATTTGCTAAGGCTTCTTAGAAAATCTGCACAACCTGAAACTGCTAATCTTTGATTTCCTGAGCAGAAAACTGTTTTATTTCAATAGGAGTTTCAAGAGATTTGATCTCCTGAACAGAAAACTGTTTATCTTCAAAAGACTTGAATTGTGCTGTGTTCATTTCATTTTAACGCACAATTGAGAGTTATAATGAAATTTGCTAATGCAACTGCTTCTTAGAAAATCTGCACAACGTGTTTCTCAATCATTTCAATGGGATTTTCATGAAACTGCTAACCTTTGATTTCCAAAACAGAAAACTGTTTCATTTCAATAGGAGTTTCAAGAGATCTTTGATCTCCTGAGCAAAAAAGTTTTCTTCAAAAGACTTGAATTGTCCTGTGTTCATTTCATTGTAACGCACAAGTTAGAGTTGGAATGAAATTTGCTAAGGCAACTGCTTCTCAGAAAATCTGCACAACGTGTTTCTATATTCATTTCAATGGGATTTTCATGAAACTGCTAATCTTTGATTTCCTAAGCAGAGAACTGTTTTTCTTCAAAAGACTTGAATTGCCCTTTGTTCATTTCATTTTAACGCACAATTGAGAGTTATAATGAAATTTGCTAATGCAACTGCTTCTTAGAAAATCTGCACAACGTGTTTCTCAATCATTTCAATGGGATTTTCATGAAACTGCTAACCTTTGATTTCCAAAACAGAAAACTGTTTCATTTCAATAGGAGTTTCAAGAGATATTTGATCTCCTGAGCAGAAAACTGTTTTTCTTCAAAAGACTTGAATTGCCCTTTGTTCATTTCATTGTAATGCACAAGTTAGAGTTGGAATGAAATTTGCTAAGGCTTCTTAGAAAATCTGCACAACCTGAAACTGCTAATCTTTGATTTCCTGAGCAGAAAACTGTTTTATTTCAATAGGAGTTTCAAGAGATTTGATCTCCTGAACAGAAAACTGTTTATCTTCAAAAGACTTGAATTGTCCTGTGTTCATTTCATTGTAACGCACAAGTTAGAGTTGGAATGAAATTTGCTAAGGCAACTGCTTCTCAGAAAATCTGCACAACGTGTTTCCCAATCATTTCAATGGGATTTTCATGAAACTGCTAACCTTTGATTTCCAAAACAGAAAACTGTTTCATTTCAATAGGAGTTTCAAGAGATCTTTGATCTCCTGAGCAGAAAACTGTTTTTCTTCAAAAGACTTGAATTGTCCTGTGTTCATATCATTGTAACGCACAAGTGAGTTGTTGGAAATTTGCTAAGGCAACTAAAAATCTGCACAACGTGTTTCTATATTCATTCAATGGGATTTTCATGAAACTGCTAATCTTTGATTTCCTAAGCAGAAAACTGTTTTTCTTCAAAAGACTTGAATTGCCCTTTGTTCATTTCATTGTAATGCACAAGTTAGAGTTGGAATGAAATTTGCTAAGGCTTCTTAGAAAATCTGCACAACCTGAAACTGCTAATCTTTGATTTCCTGAGCAGAAAACTGATTTATTTCAATAGGAGTTTGAAGAGATTTGATCTCCTGAGCAGAAAACTGTTTATCTTCAAAAGACTTGAATTGTCCTGTGTTCATTTCAATGTAACGCACAAGTTAGAGTTGGAATGAAATTTGCTAAGGCAACTGCTTCTCAGAAAATCTGCACAATGTGTTTCTATATTCATTTCAATGGGATTTTCATGAAACTGCTAATCTTTGATTTCCTAAGCAGAGAACTGTTTTTCTTCAAAAGACTTGAATTGTGCTGTGTTCATTTCATTTTAACGCACAATTGAGAGTTATAATGAAATTTGCTAATGCAACTGCTTCTTAGAAAATCTGCACAACGTGTTTCCCAATCATTTCAATGGGATTTTCATGAAACTGCTAACCTTTGATTTCCAAAACAGAAAACTGTTTCATTTCAATAGGAGTTTCAAGAGATCTTTGATCTCCTGAGCAGAAAACTGTTTTTCTTCAAAAGACTTGAATTGTCCTGTGTTCATTTCATTGTAACGCACAAGTTAGAGTTGGAATGAAATTTGCTAAGGCAACTGCTTCTCAGAAAATCTGCACAACGTGTTTCTATATTCATTTCAATGGGATTTTCATGAAACTGCTAATCTTTGATTTCCTAAGCAGAGAACTGTTTTTCTTCAAAAGACTTGAATTGTGCTGTGTTCAACTCCTATTGAAATGAAACAGTTTTATGTTTACGAAATCAAAGGTTAGCAGTTTCATGAAAATCCCATTGAAATGAATAGGGAAACACGTTGTGCAGATTTTCTAAGAAGCAGTTGCCTTAGCAAATTTCATTCCAACTCTAACTTGTGCGTTACAATGAAATGAACACAGGACAATTCAAGTCTTTTGAAGAAAAACAGTTTTCTGCTTAGAAGATCATAGATTAGCAGTTTCATGAAAATCCCATTGAAATGAATAGGGAAACATGTTGTGCAGATTTTCTAAGAAGCAGTTGCCTTAGCAAATTTCATTCCAACTCTAACTTGTGCGTTACAATGAAATGAACACAGGACAATTCAAGTCTTTTGAAGAAAAACAGTTTTCTGCTCAGGAGATCAAAGATCTCTTGAAACCCCTATTGAAATGAAACAGTTTTCTGTTTAGGTAATCAAAGGTTAGCAGTTTCATGAAAATCCCATTGAAATGAATAGGGAAACACGTTGTGCAGATTTTCTATGAAGCAGTTGCATTAGCAAATTTCATTACAACTCTCAATTGTGCGTTAAAATGAAATGAAATGAAATGAAATGAACAGGACAATTCAAGTCTTGAAATGAATAGGGAAACACGTTGTGCAGATTTTCTAAGAAGCCTTAGCAAATTTCATTCTTACTCTAACTTGTGCATTACAATGAAATGAACTCAGGACAATTCAAGTCTTTTAAGAAAAACAGTTTACTGCTCAGGAAATCAAAGGTTAGCAGTTTCATGAAAATCCCATTGAAATGAATAGGGAAACACGTTGTGCAGATTTTCTAAGAAGCAGTTGCATTAGCAAATTTCATTACAACACTCAATTGTGCGTTAAAATGAAATGAACACAGGACAATTCAAGTCTTATCAAGTAAAACAGTTTTCTGTTTAGGAAATCAAAGATTAGCAGTTTCATGAAAATCCCATTGAAATGAATAGGGAAATAAGTTGTGCAGATTTTCTATGAAGCTTTTGCATTAGCAAATTTCATTCCAACTCTAACTTGTGCGTTACAATGAAATGAACAGAGGGCAATTCAAGTCCTTTCAAGAAAAACAGTTTTCTTCTCAGGAAATCAAAGATTAGCAGTTTCATGAAAATCCCTTTGAAATGAATAGGGAAACACGTTGTGCAGATTTTCTATGAAGCAGTTGCATTAGCAAATTTCATTACAACTCTCAATTGTGCGTTAAAATGAAATGAACACCGGACATTTCAAGTCTTTTCAAGAAAAACAGTTTTCTGCTCAGGAAATCAAAGATTAACAGTTTCATGAAAATCCCATTGAAATGAATAGGGAAATACGTTGTGCAGATTTTCTAAGAAGCAGTTGCCTTAGCAAATTTCATTCCAACTCTAAACTTGTGCGTTACAATGAAATGAACAGAGGGCAATTCAAGTCCTTTCAAGAAAAACAGTTTTCTGCTCAGGAAATCAAAGATTAGCAGTTTCAGGAAAATCCCATTGAAATGAATATAGAAACACGTTGTGCAGATTTTCTAAGAAGCAGTTGCCTTAGCAAATTTCATTCCAACTCTAACTTGTGCATTACAATGAAATGAACACAGGACAATTCAAGTCTTTTGATGAAAAACTGTTTTCTGCTTAGAAGATCATAGCTTAGCAGTTTCATGAAAATCCCATTGAAATGAATAGGGAAACACGTTGTGCAGATTTTCTAAGAAGCAGTTGCCTTAGCAAATTTCATTCCAACTCTAACTTGTGCGTTACAATGAAATGAACACAGGACAATTCAAGTCTTTTGAAGAAAAACAGTTTTCTGCTCAGGAGATCAAAGATCTCCTGAAACCCCTATTGAAATGAAACAGTTTTCTGTTTAGGAAATCAAAGGTTAGCAGTTTCATGAAAATCCCTTTGAAATGAATAGGGAAACACGTTGTGCAGATTTTCTATGAAGCAGTTGCATTAGCAAATTTCATTACAACTCTCAATTGTGCGTTAAAATGAAATGAAATGAAATGAAATGAAATGAACAGGACAATTCAAGTCTTGAAATGAATAGGGAAACACGTTGTGCAGATTTTCTAAGAAGCCTTTGCAAATTTCATTCTTACTCTAACTTGTGCGTTACAATGAAAAGAACTAAGGACAATTCAAGTCCTTTAAAGAGAAGCAGTTGCCTTAGCAAATTTCATTGCAACTCTAACTTGTGCATTACAATGAAATGAACACAGGGCAATTCAAGTGTTTTGAAGATAAAATGTTTTCTGCTTAGAAGATCAAATATTCTATTCCAACTCTAACTTGTGCATTACAATGAAATGAACACAGGGCAATTCAAGTGTTTTGAAGAAAAACTGTTTTCTGCTTAGAAGATCAAATATTCTATTCCAACTCTAACTTGTGCATTACAATGAAATGAACACAGGGCAATTCAAGTCCTTTGATGAAAAACAGTTTTCTGCTCAGGAGATCAAAGATCTCTTGAAACTAATATTGACATGAAACAGTTTTCTGCTCAGGAAATCAAAGATTAGCAGTTTCATGAAAATCCCATTGAAATGAATATGGAAACACGTTGTGCAGATTTTCGAAGAAGCAGTTGCCTTAGCAAAATTCATTCCAACTCTAACTTGTGCATTGCAATGAAATGAACACAGGGCAATTCAAGTCTTTTGAAGAAAACTGTTTTCTGCTCAGGATATCAAAGATTATCACTTTCATTACAATCCTATTGAAATGAATAGTTGTGAAGATTTTCTAAGAAGCAGTTGCCTTAGCAAATTTCATTCCAACTCTAACTTGTGCGTTACAATGTAAAGAACTAAGTACAATTCAAGTCCTTTAAAGAAAAACAGTTTTCTGCTCAGGAAATCAAAGATTAGCATTCTCTTGAAAATCCCATTGAAATGAATAGGGAAACACGTTGTATAGATTTTCTAAGAAGCAGTTGCCTTAGCAAATTTCATTGCAACTCTAACTTGTGCATTACAATGAAATGAACACAGGGCAATTCAAGTGTTTTGAAGAAAAAAAAATTCTGCTTAGAAGATCAAATATTCTATTCCAACTCTAACTTGTGCATTACAATGAAATGAACAAAGGGCAATTGAAGTCTTTTGAAGAAAACAGTTTTCTGCTCAGGAAATCAAAGGTTAGCAGTTTCATGAAAATCCCATTGAAATGAATAGGGAAACACGTTGTGCAGATTTTCTAAGAAGCAGTTGCATTAGCAAATTTCATTACAACACTCAATTGTGCGTTACAATGAAATGAACAGAGGGCAATTCAAGTCCTTTCAAGAAAAACAGTTTTCTGCTCAGGAAATCAAAGATTAGCAGTTTCATGAAAATCCCATTGAAATGAATAGGGAAACACGTTGTGCAGATTTTCTAAGAAGCCTCAGCAAATTTCATTCCAACTCTAACTTGTGCATTACAATGAAATGAACACAGGGCAAATCAAGTCTTTTGAAGAAAAACAGTTTTCTACTCAGGAGATTAAAGATCTCTTGAAACTCCTATTGAAATGAAACAGTTTTCTGTTTACGAAATCAAAGGTTAGCAGTTTCATGAAAATCCCATTGAAATGAATAGGGAAACGTGAATGAAACGTGAAATGAATGGGATTTTCATGAAACTGCTAATCTTTGATTTCCTGAGCAGAAAACTGTTTTTCTTGAAAGGACTTGAATTGCCCTCTGTTCATTTCATTGTAAGCACAAGTTAGAGTTGGAATGAAATTTGCTAATGCAAAAGCTTCATAGAAAATCTGCACAACGTATTTCCCTATTCATTTCAATGGGATTTTCATGAAACTGCTAATCTTTGATTTCCTGAGCAGAAAACTGTTTTTCTTGATAAGACTTGAATTGTCCTGTGTTCATTTCATTTTAACGCACAATTGAGTGTTGTAATGAAATTTGCTAATGCAACTGCTTCTTAGAAAATCTGCACAACGTGTTTCCCTATTCTTTTCAATGGGATTTTCATGAAACTGCTAACCTTTGATTTCCTGAGCAGAAAACAGTTTTCTTCAAAAGACTTGAATTGCCCTGTGTTCATTTCATTGCAATGCACAAGTTAGAGTTGGAATGAAATTTGCTAAGGCAACTGCTTCTTTGAAATCTGCACAACGTGTTTCCATATTCATTTCAATGGGATTTTCATGAAACTGCTAATCTTTGATTTCCTGAGCAGAAAACTGTTTCATTTCAATAAGAGTTTCAAGAGATCTTTGATCTCCTGAGCAGAAATCTGTTTTTCTTCAAAGGACTTGAATTGCCCTGTGTTCATTTCATTGTAATGCACAAGTTAGAGTTGGAATAGAATATTTGATCTTCTAAGCAGAAAACAGTTTTTCTTCAAAACACTTGAATTGCCCTGTGTTCATTTCATTGTAATGCACAAGTTAGAGTTGGAATAGAATATTTGATCTTCTAAGCAGAAAACAGTTTTTCTTCAAAACACTTGAATTGCCCTGTGTTCATTTCATTGTAATGCACAAGTTAGAGTTGGAATGAAATTTGCTAAGGCAACTGCTTCTTAGAAAATCTGCACAACGTGTTTCCCTATTCATTTCAATGGGATTTTCATGAAACTGCTAATCTTTGATTTCCTGAGCAGGAAACTGTTTTTCTTGAAAAGACATGAATTGTCCTGTGTTCATTTCATTTTAACGCACAATTGAGAGTTGTAATGAAATTTGTTAAGCCTCTTAGAAAATCTGCACCAAGATTAGCAGTTTCATGAAAATCCCATTGAAATGAACAGGGAAATACGTTGTGCAGATTTTCTAAGAAGCAGTTGCCTTAGCAAATTTCATTCCAACTCTAACTTATGCGTTACAATGAAAAGAACTAAGTACAATTCAAGTCCTTTAAGAGAAAACAGTTTTCTGCTCAGGAAATCAAAGATTGCATTCTCTTGAAATCAATCCCATTGAAATGAATAGGGAAACACGTTGTATAGATTTTCTAAGAAGCAGTTGCCTTAGCAAATTTCATTGCAACTCTAACTTGTGCATTACAATGAAATGAACACGGGCCAATTCAAGTGTTTTGAAGAAAAAAAAATTCTGCTTAGAAGATCAAATATTCTATTCCAACTCTAACTTGTGCATTACAATGAAATGAACACAGGGCAAATCAAGTCTTTTGAATAAAAACAGTTTTCTGCTCAGGAGATCAAAGATCTCTTGAAACTCCTATTGAAATGAAACAGTTTTCTGCTCAGGAAATCAAAGATTAGCAGTTTCATGAAAATCCCATTGAAATGAATATGGAAACACGTTGTGCAGATTTTCGAAGAAGCAGTTGCCTTAGCAAAATTCATTCCAACTCTAACTTGTGCATTGCAATGAAAGAACACAGGGCAATTCAAGTCTTTTGTAGAAAACAGTTTTCTGCTCAGGATATCAAAGATTAGCAGTTTCATTAAAATCCTATTGAAATGAATAGGGAAATATGTTGTGAAGATTTTCTAAGAAGCAGTTGCCTTAGCAAATTTCATTCCAACTCTAACTTGTGCGTTACAATGTAAAGAACTAAGTACAATTCAAGTCCTTTAAAGAAAAACAGTTTTCTGCTCAGGAAATCAAAGATTAGCATTCTCTTGAAAATCCCATTGAAATGAATAGGGAAACACGTTGTATAGATTTTCTAAGAAGCAGTTGCCTTAGCAAATTTCATTGCAACTCTAACTTGTGCATTACAATGAAATGAACACGGGCCAATTCAAGTGTTTTGAAGAAAAAAAAATTCTGCTTAGAAGATCAAATATTCTATTCCAACTCTAACTTGTGCATTACAATGAAATGAACACAGGGCAAATCAAGTCTTTTGAATAAAAACAGTTTTCTGCTCAGGAGATCAAAGATCTCTTGAAACTCCTATTGAAATGAAACAGTTTTCTGCTCAGGAAATCAAAGATTAGCAGTTTCATGAAAATCCCATTGAAATGAATATGGAAACACGTTGTACAGATTTTCGAAGAAGCAGTTGCCTTAGCAAAATTCATTCCAACTCTAACTTGTGCATTGCAATGAAAGAACACAGGGCAATTCAAGTCTTTTGTAGAAAACAGTTTTGTGCTCAGGATATCAAAGATCTCTTGAAACTCCTATTGAAATTAAACAGTTTTCTGTTTACGAAATCAAAGGTTAGCAGTTTCATGAAAATCCCATTGAAATGAATAGGGAAACACGTTGTGCAGATTTTCTAAGAAGCAGTTGCCTTAGCAAATTTCATTCCAACTCTAACTTGTGCATTACAATGAAATGAACACAGGGCAATTCAAGTGTTTTGAAGAAAAAAAAAATTCTGCTTAGAAGATCAAATATTCTATTCCAACTCTAACTTGTGCATTACAATGAAATGAACACAGGGCAATTCAAGTCTTTTGAAGAAAACAGTTTTCTGCTCAGGAAATCAAAGGTTAGCAGTTTCATGAAAATCCCATTGAAATGAATAGGGAAACACGTTGTGCAGATTTTCTAAGAAGCCTTAGCAAATTTCATTCCAATTCTAACTTGTGCGTTACAATGAAAACAACTAAGGACAATTCAAGTCCTTTAAAGAGAAACAGTTTTCTGCTCAGGAAATCAAAGATTAGCATTTTCTTGAAAATCCCATTGAAATGAATAAAACACGTTGTGCAGATTTTCTAAGAAGCACTTGCCTTAGCAAATTTCATTCCAACTCTAACTTGTGCGTTACAATGAAATGAACACAGGACATTTCAAGTCTTTTGAAGAAAAACAGTTTTCTGCTCAGGAGATCAAAGATCTCTTGAAACTCCTATTGAAATGAAACAGTTTTCTGTTTAGGAAATCAAAGGTTAGCAGTTTCATGAAAATCCCATTGAAATGAATAGGGAAACACGTTGTGCAGATTTTCTAAGAAGCAGTTGCATTAGCAAATTTCATTATAACTCTCAATTGTGCGTTAAAATGAAATGAACACAGGACAATTCAAGTCTTTTGAAGATAAACAGTTTTCTGCTCAGGAAATCAAAGATTAGCAGTTTCAGGTTGTGCAGATTTTCTAAGAAGCCTTAGCAAATTTCATTCCAACTCTAACTTGTGCATACAATAAAAAGAACTAAGGACAATTCAAGTCCTTTAAAGAGAAACAGTTTTCTGATCAGGAAATCAAAGATTAGCAGTTTCATGAAAATCCCTTTGAAATGAATATGGAAACACGTTGTGCAGATTTTCGAAGAAGCAGTTGCCTTAGCAAATTTCATTCCAACTCCAACTTGTGCGTTACAATGAAAAGAACTAAGAACAATTCAAAACCTTTAAAGAGAAACAGTTTTCTGCTCAGAATATCAAAGATTAGCATTTTCTTGAAAATCCCATTGAATTGAATAAAACACGTTGTGCAGATTTTCTAAGAAGCACTTGCCTTAGCAAATTTCATTGCAACTCTAACTTGTGCATTACAATGAAATGAACTCAGGACAATTCAAGTCTTTCAAGAAAAACAGTTTACTGCTCAGGAAATCATAGATTAGCAGTTTCATGAAAATCCCAATGAAATGAATAGGGAAACACGTTGTACAGATTTTCTAAGAAGCAGTTGCCTTAACAAATTTCATTGCAACTCTAACTTGTGCATTACAATGAAATGAACACAGGGCAATTCAAGTGTTTTGAAGAAAAACTGTTTTCTGCTTAGAAGATCAAATATTCTATTCCAACTCTAACTTGTGCATTTCAATGAAATGAACACAGAGCAATTCAAGTGTTTTGAAGAAAAACTGTTTTCTGCTTAGAAGATCAAATATTCTATTCCACCTCTAACTTGTGCATTACAATGAAATGAACACAGGGCAATTCAAGTCTTTTGAAGAAAATAGTTTTCTGCTCAGGAAATCAAAGGTTAGCAGTTTCATGAAAATCCCATTGAAATGAATAGGGAAACACGTGCAGATTTTCTAAGTAGCAGTCGCATTAGCAAATTTCATTACAACACTCAATTGTGCGTTAAAATGAAATGAACACAGGACAATTCAAGTCTTTTGAATATAAACAGTTTTCTGCTCAGGAGATCAAAGATCTCTTGAAACTCCTATTGAAATAAAACAGTTTTCTGCTCAGGAAATCAAAGATTAGCAGTTTCATGAAAATCCCTTTGAAATGAATATGGAAACACGTTGTGCAGATTTTCGAAGAAGCAGTTGCCTTAGCAAATTTCATTCCAACTCCAACTTGTGCGTTACAATGAAAAGAACTAAGGACAATTCAAAACCTTTAAAGAGAAACAGTTTTCTGCTCAGGAAATCAAAAATTAGCATTTTCTTGAAAATCCCATTGAAATGAATAAAACACGTTGTGCAGATTTTCTAAGAAGCACTTGCCTTAGCAAATTTCATTGCAACTCTAACTTGTTCAATGAAATGAACTCAGGACAATTCAAGTCTTTCAAGAAAAACAGTTTACTGCTCAGGAAATCAAAGACTAGCAGTTTCATGAAAATCCCATTGAAATGAATAGGGAAACACGTTGTGCAGATTTTCTAAGAACCTTAGCAAATTTCATTCCAACTCTAACTTGTGCGTTACAATGAAATGAACACAGGGCAATTCAAGTCTTTTGAAGAAAAACAGTTTTCTGCTCAGGAAATCAAAGATTAACAGTTTCTTGAAAATCCCATTGAAATGAATAGGGAAATACGTTGTGCAGATTTTCTAAGAAGCAGTTGCCTTAGCAAATTTCATTCCCACTCTAACTTGTGCATACAATAAAAAGAACTAAGGACAATTCAAGTCCTTTAAAGAGAAACAGTTTTCTGCTCAGCAAATCAAAGATTAACAGTTTCATGAAAATCCCATTGAAATGAATGGGGAAATACGTTGTGCAGATTTTCTAAGAAGCAGTTGCCTTAGCAAATTTCATTCCAACTCTAACTTGTGCGTTACAATGAAATGAACAGAGGGCAATTCAAGTCCTTTCAAGAAAAACAGTTTTCTGCTCAAGAATTCAAAGATTAGCAGTTTCATGAAAATCCCATTGAAATAAATAGGGAAACACGTTGTGCAGATTTTCTAAGAAGCAGTTGCCTTAGCAAATTTCATTCCAACTCTAACTTGTGCATACATTGAAATGAACACAGAGCAATTCAAGTCTTTTGAAGAAAAACAGTTTTCTGCTCAGCAAATCAAAATTTAACAGTTTCATGAAAATCCCATTGAAATGAATAAAACACGTTGTGCAGATTTTCTAAGAAGCAGTTGCCTTAGCAAATTTCATTCCAACTCTAACTTGTGCTTTACAATGAAATGAACACAGGGCAATTCAAGTCCTTTCAAGAAAAACAGTTTTCTGCTAAGGAAATCAAAGATCTCGTGAAACTCCTATTGAAATGAAACAGTCTTCTGTTTAGGAAATCAAAGGTTAGCAGTTTCATGAAAATCCCATTGAAATGAATAGGGAAACACGTTGTGCAGATTTTCTAAGAAGCAGTTGCATTAGCAAATTTCATTACAACTCTCATTTGTGCGTTAAAATGAAATGAACACAGGACAATTCAAGACTTTTCAAGAAAAAACGTTTTCTGCTCAGGAAAGCAAAGATTAGCAGTTTCATGAAAATCCCATTGAAATGAATAGGGAAATACGCTGTGCAGATTTTCTAAGCAAATTTCATTCCAACTCTAACTTGTGCGTTACAATGAAATGAACAGAGGGCAATTCAAGTCCTTTCAAGAAAAACAATTTTCTTAGCAAATTTCATTCCAACTCTAACTTGTGCGTTACAATGAAATGAACAGAGGGCAATTCAAGTCCTTTCAAGAAAAACAGTTTTCTGCTCAGGATATCAAACATTAGCAGTTTCATGAAAATCCCATTGAAATGAATAGGATAGAAATGAAACACGTTGTGCAGATTTTCTAAGAAACCTTAGCAAATTTCATTCCAACTCTAACTTGTGCATTACAATGAAATGAACACAGGACAATTCAAGTCTTTTGAAGAAAAACAGTTTTCTGCTTAGAAGATCAAATATTCTATTCCAACTCTAACTTGTGCATTACAATGAAATGAACACAGGGCAATTCAAGTCTTTTGAAGAAAAACAGTTTTCTGCTCAGGAGAGCAAAGATCTCTTGAAACTCCTATTGAAATGAAACAGTTTTCTGTTTAGGAAATCAAAGATTAGCAGTTTCAGGTTGTGCAGATTTTCTAAGAAGCCATAGCAAATTTCATTCCAACTCTAACTTCTAACTAAATCCCATTGAAATGAATAGCGAAACACGTTGTGCAGATCTTCTAAGAAGCAGTTTCCTTAGCAAATTTCATTCCAACTCTAACTTGTGCATTACAATGAAATGAACAGAGGGTAATTCAAGTCCTTTCAAGAAAAACAGTTTTCTGCTCAGGAGATCAAAGATCTCATGAAACTCCTATTGAAATAAAACAGTTTTCTGCTCTAGCAAATTTCATTCCAACTCTAACTTGTGCGTTACAATGAAATGAACACAGGACAATTCATGTCTGTTGAAGAAAAACAGTTTTCTGCTTAGAAGATCATAGATTAGCAGTTTCATGAAAATCCCATTGAAATGAATAGGGAAATACGTTGTGCAGATTTTCTAAGAAGCAGTTGCCTTAGCAAATTTCATTCCAACTCTAACTTGTGCATACAATAAAAAGAACTAAGGACAATTCAAGTCCTTTAAAGAGAAACAGTTTTCTGCTCAGCAAATCAAGGATTAACAGTTTCATGAAAATCCCATTGAAATGAATAATGAAATACGTTGTGCAGATTTTCTAAGAAGCAGATGCCTTAGCAAATTTCATTCCAACTCTAACTTGTGCGTTACAATGAAAAGAACTAAGGACAACGTGTTTCCCTATTCATTTCAATGGGCTTTTCATGAAACTGCTAACCTTTGATTTCCTAAACAGAAAATTGTCTCATTTCAATAGGAGTTTCAAGAGATCTTTGATCTCCTGAGCAGAAAACTGCTAATCTTTGATTTCCTGAGCAGAAAACTGTTTTTCTTGAAAGGACTTGAATTGCCCTCTGTTCATTTCATTGTAACGCAAAAGTTAGAGTTGGAATAAAATTTGCTAAGGCAAAAGCTTCATAGAAAATCTGCACAACGTATTTCCCTATTCATTTCAATGGGATTTTCATGAGACTGCTAATCTTTGATTTCCTGAGCAGAAAACTGTTTTTCTTGATAAGACTTGAATTGTCCTGTGTTCATTTAATTTTAACGCACAAATGAGAGTTGTAATGAAATTTGCTAATGCAACTGCTTCTTAGAAAATCTGCACAACGTGTTTCCCTATTCATTTCAGTGGGATTTTCATGAAACTGCTAACCTTTGATTTCCTAAACAGAAAACTGTTTCATTTCAATAGGAGTTTCACGAGATCTTTGATTTCCTGAGCAGAAAACTGTTTTTCTTGCCCTGTGTTCATTTCATTGTAATGCACAAGTTAGAGTTGGAATGAAATTTGCTAAGGCAACTGCTTCTTAGAGAATCTGCACAACGTGTTTCCCTATTCATTTCAATGGGATTTTCATGAAACTGCTAATCTATGATCTTATAAGCAGAAAACTGTTTTTCATCAAAAGACTTGAATTGCCCTGTGTTCATTTCATTGCAATGCACAACTTAGAGTTGCATTGAAATTTGCTAAGGCAACTGCTTTCTTAGAAAATCTGCACAACGTGTTTCCCTATTCATTTCATTGGGATTTTCATGAAACTGCTAATCTTTGATTTCCTGAGCAGAAAACTGTTTTCTTCAAAAGACTTGAATTGCCCTGTGTTCATTTCATTGCAATGCACAAGTTAGAGTTGGAATGAAATTTTCTAAGGCAACTGCTTCTTCGAAAATCTGCACAACGTGTTTCCATATTCATTTCAATGGGATTTTCATGAAACTGCTAATCTATGATCTTCTAAGCAGAAAACAGTTTTTCTTTAAAACACTTGAATTGCCCAGTGTTCATTTCATTTTAACGCACAAATGAGAGTTGTAATGAAATTTGCTAATGCAACTGCTTCTTATAAAATCTGCACAACGTGTTTCCCTATTCATTTCAATGGGATTTTCATGAAACTGCTAACCTTTGATTTCCTAAACAGAAAATTGTTTCATTTCAATAGGAGTTTCAAGAGATCTTTGATCTCCTGAGCAGAAAACTGCTAATCTTTGATTTCCTGAGCAGAAAACTGTTTTTCTTGAAAGGACTTGAATTGCCCTCTGTTCATTTCATTGTAACGCACAAGTTAGAGTTGGAATGAAATTTGCTAAGGCAAAAGCTTCATAGAAAATCTGCACAACGTTTTTCTCTATTCATTTCAATTGGATTTTCATGAGACTGCTAATCTTTGATTTCCTGAGCAGAAAAACTGTTTTTCTTGATAAGACTTGAATTGTCCTGTGTTCATTTAATTTTAACGCACAATTGAGTGTTGTAATGAAATTTGCTAATGCGACTGCTACTTAGAAAATCTGCACAACGTGTTTCCCTATTCATTTCAATGGGAATTTCATGAAACTGCTATACTGCTAAGCTTTGATTTCCTGAGCAGAAAACTGTTTCTCTTTAAAGGACTTGAATTGTCCTTAGTTCTTTTTATTGTATGCACAAGTTTATAGTTGGAATGAAATTTGCTAAGGCAACTGCTTCTTAGCAAATCTGCACAACGTGTTTCTATATTCATTTCAATGGGATTTTCATGAAACTGCTAATCTTTAATTTTCTGAGCAGAAAACTGTTTCTCTTTAAAGGACTTGAATTGTCCTTAGTTTTTTTCATTGTAACGCACAAGTTAGAGTTGGAATGAAATTTGCTAAGGCAACTGCTTCTTCGAAAATCTGCACAACGTGTTTCCCTATTCATTTCAATGGGATTTTCATGAAACTGCTAATCTATGATCTTCTAAGCAGTAAACTGTTTTTCTTAAAAGACTTGAATTGTCCTGAGTTCATTTCATTGTAATGCACAAGTTAGAGTTGGAATGAAATTTGCTAAGGCTTCTTAGAAAATCTGCACAACGTGTTTCCCTATTCATTTCAATGGGAATTTCATGAAACTGCTCAACTGCTAATCTTTGATTTCCTGAGCAGAAAACTGTTTCTCTTTAAAGGACTTGAATTGTCCTTAGTTCTTTTTATTGTATGCACAAGTTTATAGTTGGAATGAAATTTGCTAAGGCAACTGCTTCTTAGCAAATCTGCACAACGTGTTTCTATATTCATTTCAATGGGATTTTCATGAAACTGCTAATCTTTGATTTCCTGAGCAGAAAACTGTTTCTCTTTAAAGGAATTGAATTGTCCTTAGTTCTTTTCATTGTAACGCACAAGTTAGAGTTGGAATGAAATTTGCTAAGGCGTCTTAGAAAATCTGCACAACGTGTTTCCCTATTCATTTCAATGGGAATTTCATGAAACTGCTAAACTGCTAATCTTTGATTTCCTGAACAGAAAACTGTTTCTCTTTAAAGGACTTGAATTGTCCTTAGTTCTTTTTATTGTATGCACAAGTTTATAGTTGGAATGAAATTTGCTAAGGCAACTGCTTCTTAGCAAATCTGCACAACGTGTTTCCCTATTCATTTCAATGGGATTTTCATGAAACTGCTAATCTTTGATTTCCTGAGCAGAAAACTGTTTTATTTCAATAGGAGTTTCAAGAGATCTTTGATCTCCTAAGCAGAAAACTGTTTTTCTTCAAAAGACTTGAATTGTCCTGTGTTCATTTCATTTTAACGCACAATTGAGAGTTGTAATGAAATTTGATAATGCAACTGCTTCTTAGAAAATCTGCACAACGTGTTTCCCTACTTATTTCAATGGGATTTTCATGAAACTGCTAATCTATGATTTTCTAGGCAGAAACAGTTTTTCTTCAAAACACTTGAATTGCCCTGTGTTCATTTCATTGTAATGCACAAGTTAGAGTTGGAATAGAATATTTGATCTTCTAAGCAGAAAACAGTTTTTCTTCAAAACACTTGAATTGCCCTGTGTTCATTTCATTGTAATGCACAAGTTAGAGTTGCAATGAAATTTGCTAAGGCAAGATCTTCTTAGAAAATCTGCACAACGTGTTTCCATATTCATTTCAATGGGATTTTCATGAAACTGCTAATCTATGATCTTCTAAGCAGAAAACAGTTTTTCATCAAAAGACTTGAATTGTCCTGTGTTCATTTCATTGTAACGCACAAGTTAGAGTTGGAATGAAATTTGCTAAGGCAACTGCTTCTTAGAAAATCTGCACAACCTGTTTCCCTATTCATTTCAATGGGATTTTCATGAAACTGCTAATCTTTGATTTCCTGAGCAGTAAACTGTTTTCCTTAAAAGACTTGAATTGTCCTGAGTTCATTTCATTGTAATGCACAAGTTAGAGTTGGAATGAAATTTGCTAAGGCAACTGCTTCTCAGAAAATCTGCACAAACTGAACTGCTATCTTTGATTTCCTGAGCAGAAAACTGTTTTATTTCACTAGGAGTTTCAGAGATTTGATCTCCTGAACAGAAAACTGTTTATCTTCAAATACTTGAATTGTCCTGTGTTCATTTCATTTAATGCACAATTGAGAGTTATAATGAAATTTGCTAATGCAACTGCTTCTTTTAGAAAATCTGCACAACGTGTTTCCCAATCATTTCAATGGGATTTTCATGAAACTGCTAACCTTTGATTTCCAAAGCAGAAAACTGTTTCATTTCAATAGGAGTTTCAAGAGATCTTTGATCTCCTGAGCAGAAAACTGTTTTTCTTCAAAAGACTTGAATTGTCCTGTGTTCATTTCATTGTAACGCACAAGTTAGAGTTGGAATGAAATTTGCTAAGGCAACTGCTTCTCAGAAAATCTGCACAACGTTTTTCTATATTCATTTCAATGGGATTTTCATGAAACTGCTAACCTTTGATTTCCAAAACAGAAAGCTGTGTCATTTCAATAGGAGTTTCAAGAGATCTTTGATCTACTGAGCAGAAAACTGTTTTTCTTCAAAAGACTTGAATTGTCCTGTGTTCATTTCATTGTAACGCACAAGTTAGAGTTGGAATGAAATTTGCTAAGGCAACTGCTTCTCAGAAAATCTGCACAACGTGTTTCCAATCATTTCAATGGGATTTTCATGAAACTGCTAACCTTTGATTTCCAAAACAGAAAACTGTTTCATTTCAATAGGAGTTTCAAGAGATCTTTGATCTCCTGAGCAGAAAACTGTTTTTCTTCAAAAGACTTGAATTGTCCTGTGTTCATATCATTGTAACGCACAAGTTAGAGTTGGAATGAAATTTGCTAAGGCAACTAAAAATCTGCACAACGTGTTTCTATATTCATTTCAATGGGATTTTCATGAAACTGCTAATCTTTGATTTCCTAAGCAGAGAACTGTTTTTCTTCAAAAGACTTGAATTGCCCTTTGTTCATTTCATTGTAATGCACAAGTTAGAGTTGGAATGAAATTTGCTAAGGCTTCTTAGAAAATCTGCACAACCTGAAACTGCTAATCTTTGATTTCCTGAGCAGAAAACTGTTTTATTTCAATAGGAGTTTCAAGAGATTTGATCTCCTGAGCAGAAAATTGTTTTTCTTCAAAAGACTTGAATTGTCCTGTGTTCATTTCATTGTAACGCACAAGTTAGAGTTGGAATGAAATTTGCTAAGGCAACTGCTTCTCAGAAAATCTGCACAACGTGTTTCCCAATCATTTCAATGGGATTTTCATGAAACTGCTAACCTTTGATTTCCAAAAAAAAAATGTTTCATTTCAATAGGAGTTTCAAGAGATCTTTGATCTCCTGAGCAGAAAACTGTTTTTCTTCAAAAGACTTGAATTGTCCTGTGTTCATTTCATTGTAACGCACAAGTTAGAGTTGGAATGAAATTTGCTAAGGCAACTGCTTCTCAGAAAATCTGCACAACGTGTTTCCCAATCATTTCAATGGGATTTTCATGAAACTGCTAACCTTTGATTTCCAAAACAGAAAAGTGTTTCATTTCAATAGGAGTTTCAAGAGATCTTTGATCTCCTGAGCAGAAAACTGTTTTTCTTCAAAAGACTTGAATTGTCCTGTGTTCATTTCATTGTAACGCACAAGTTAGAGTTGGAATGAAATTTGCTAAGGCAACTGCTTCTCAGAAAATCTGCACAACGTGTTTCTATATTCATTTCAATGGGATTTTCATGAAACTGCTAATCTTTGATTTCCTAAGCAGAGAACTGTTTTTCTTCAAAAGACTTGAATTGCCCTTTGTTCATTTCATTGTAATGCACAAGTTAGAGTTGGAATGAAATTTGCTAAGGCTTCTTAGAAAATCTGCACAACGTGTTTCCCTATTCATTTCAATGGGAATTTCATGAAACTGCTAAACTTTGATTTCCTGAGCAGAAAACTGTTTCTCTTTAAAGGACTTGAATTGTCCTTAGTTCTTTTCATTGTAACGCACCAGTTAGAGTTGGAATTAAATTTGCTAAGGCAACTGCTTCTTAGAAAATCTGCACAACCTGTTTCCCTATTCATTTCAATGGGATTTTCATGAAACTGCTAATCTTTGATTTCGCTGAGCAGAAAACTGTTTTCTTTAAAGGACTTGGAATTGTCCTTAGTTCTTTTCATTGTAACGCACAAGTTAGAGTTGGAATGAAATTTGCTAAGGCTTCTTAGAAAATCTGCACAACGTGTTTCCCTATTCATTTCAATGGGATTTTCATGAAACTGCTAATCTTTGATTTCCTGAGCAGAAAACTGTTTTTCTTGAAAAGACTTGAATTGTCCTGTGTTCATTTCATTTTAACGCACAATTGAGAGTTGTAATGAAATTTGCTAAGGCAACTGCTTCATAGAAAATCTGCACAGCGTGTTTCCCTATTCATTTCAATGGGATTTTCATGAAACTGCTAACCTTTGATTTCCTAAACAGAAAACTGTTTCATTTCAATAGGAGTTTCAAGAGATCTTTGATCTCCTGAGCAGAAAACTGTTTTATTTCAATAGGAGTTTCAAGAGATTTGATCTCCTGAGCAGAAAACTGTTTATCTTCAAAAGACTTGAGTTGTCCTGTGTTCATTTCATTTTAACGCACAATTGAGAGTTATAATGAAATTTGCTAATGCAACTGCTTCTTAGAAAATCTGCACAACGTGTTTCTCAATCATTTCAATGGGATTTTCATGAAACTGCTAAACTGCTAATCTTTGATTTCCTGAGCAGAAAACTGTTTCTCTTTAAAAGACTTGAATTGTCCTTAGTTCTTTTTATTGTATGCACAAGTTAGAGTTGGAATGAAATTTGCTAAGGCAACTGCTTCTTAGAAAATCTGCACAATGTGTTTCTATATTCATTTCAATGGGATTTTCATGAAACTGCTAACCTTTGATTTCCTAAACAGAAAACTGTTTCATTTCAATAGGAGTTTCAAGAGATCTTTGATCTCCTGAGCAGAAAACTGTTTTTCTTCAAAAGACTTGAATTGTCCTGTGTTCATTTCATTGTAACGCACAAGTTAGAGTTGGAATGAAATTTGCTAAGGCAACTGCTTCTCAGAAAATCTGCACAACGTGTTTCTATATTCATTTCAATGGGATTTTCATGAAACTGCTAATCTTTGATTTCCTAAGCAGAGAACTGTTTTTCTTCAAAAGACTTGAATTGCCCTTTGTTCATTTCATTGTAATGCACAAGTTAGAGTTGGAATGAAATTTGCTAAGGCTTCTTAGAAAATCTGCACAACCTGAAACTGCTAACCTTTGATTTCCAAAACAGAAAACTGTTTCATTTCAATAGGAGTTTCAAGAGATCTTTGATCTCCTGAGCAGAAAACTGTTTTTCTTCAAAAGACTTGAATTGTCCTGTGTTCATTTCATTGTAACGCACAAGTTAGAGTTGGAATGAAATTTGCTAAGGCAACTGCTTCTCAGAAAATCTGCACAACGTGTTTCTAT
>RXON01001877.1:0-24335 GCA_009667805.1 Leptobrachium leishanense | reverse complement strand
CAACAAATGAGGGCACAGCTGCATGAGACAGGCAAGTATGAGGGAACTGATTGTCAAATTTTTCGTTACTTTTTCTTTATTTTGGTAAGATTTTACTACCTATTTTTGTGTTTGTTAAATTTTAAGCGGCAACGTACACAAGCTGCCTGGATGCAGTTGGGCGAACGGTGGACAACTACCGAGCAACAAATGAGGACACGGCTGCATGAGACAGGCAAGTATGGGGGGAACTGATTGTCCAATTTTTCGGTACTTTTGTCCTTATTTTGGTAAGATTTTACTACCTATTTTTGTGTTTGTTCAATTTTAAGTGGCAACGTACACAAGCTGCCGGAATGCAGTTGGCCAAATGGTGAACAACTACCGAGCAACAAAGGAGGACACAACCGCACGAGACAGGCAAGTATGAGGGAACTGATTGTCAAATTTTTGTTACTTTTTCTTTATTTTGTTAAGATTTTACTACCTACTTTTTTGTGTGTTAAATTTTAAGCGGGAACGTACACAAGCTGCCTGGATGCAGTTGGATGAATGGTGGACAGCTACCGAACAACAAATGAGGGCACAGCTGCATGAGACAGGCAAGTATGGGGGGAACTGATTGGCCATTTTTTCTGTACTTTGTATTATTTTGGTAAGATTTTACTACCTATTTTTGTGTTTGTTAAATTTTAAGCGGCAACGTACACAAGCTGCCGGAATGCAGTTGGCCAAATGGTGAACAACTACCGAGCAACAAAGGAGGGCACAGTTGCATGAGACAGGCAAGTATGAGGGAACTGATTGGCCAATTTTTCGGTACTTTTAACTTATTTTGGTAAGATTTTACTACCTACTTTTTTGTTTGTTAAATTTTAAGCGGCAACGTACACAAGCAGCCGGAATGCAGTTGGACGAATGGTGGCATTGGTGGACAACTACCGGAGCATCAAATACGTGTACAGCTGCATGCCATAGGCAACTATGGGGAAACTGATTGGTATATTTTTGGTACTTTGTCTTTTTTTGGGTAAGACTTTACTATCTATTTTTGTGTTGTTTTTTTCAATTTAAGCGGCAACGTACACAAGCTGCATGGATGCAGTTGACCAAACGATGGACAATTGCCAAGCAACAAAGGAGGACACAACCGCACGAGACAGGCAAGTATGAGGGAACTGATTGTCAAATTTTTAGTTACTTTTTCTTTATTTTGGTAAGATTTTACTACCTACTTTTTTCTTTGTTAAATTTTAAGCGGCAACGTACACAAGCTTCCGGAATGCAGTTGGCCAAATGGTGGACAACTACCAGAGCAGCAAATGAGGGCACAGCTGCATGAGACAGGCAAGTATGGGGGAACTGATTGGCCAATTTTTCGGTACTTTTTCTTTATATTGGTAAGATTTTACTACCTACTTTTTTCTTTGTTAAATTTTAAGCGGCAACGTACACAAGCAGCCGGAATGCAGTTGGACGAATGGGGGACAGCTACCGAACAACAAATGAGGGCACAGCTGCTTGAGACAGGCAAGTATGGGGGAACTGATTGGCCAATTTTTCGGTACTTTTACTTTATATTGGTAAGATTTTACTACCTACTTTTTTGTTTGTTAAATTTTAAGTGGCAACGTACATAAGCTGCCGGAATGCAGTTGGCCAAATGGTGGACAACTACCGGAGCAACAAATGAGGGCACAGCTGCATGAGACAGGCTAGTATGGGGAAACTGATTGGTCAATTTTTCTGTACTTTTGTCTTTTTTATGGTAAGATTTTACTACCTACTTTTTTTTTGTTAAATTTTAAGTGGCAACGTACAGAAGCTGCCGGAATGCAGTTGGCCAAATGGTGGACAACTACCGGAGGAACAAATGAGGGCACAGCTGCATGAGACAGGCAAGTATGGGGGAACTGATTGGCCAATTTTTCGGTACTTTCTCTTTATATTGGTAAGATTTTACTACCTATTTTTGTGTTTGTTATATTTTTAGCGGCAACATACACAAGCTGCCTGGATGCCGTTGGCCAACTGGTGGCAATGGTGGACAACTACTGGAGCATCAAATACGTGTACAGCTGCATGCCATAGGCAACTATGGGGAAACTGATTGGTATATTTTTGGTACTTTGTCTTTTTTTGGGTAAGATTTTACTATCTATTTTTTGGTCTTTTTTCAATTTTAAGCAGCAACGTACACAAGCTGCCTGGATGCAGTTGACCAAACAATGGACAATTGCCAAGCAACAAAGGAGGACACAACCGCACGAGACAGGCAAGTATGAGGGAACTGATTTTCAAATTTTTCTGTACTTTTTCTTTATTTTGGTAAGATTTTACTACCTACTTTTTTGTTTGTTAAATATTAAGCAGCAACGTACACAAGCTGCCTGGATGCAGTTGGATGAATGGTGGACAACTACCGAGCTACAAATGAGGACACGGTTGCATGAGACAGGCAAGTATGGGGGAACTGATTGGTACATTGTCTTTTTTTGATAAGATTTTACTACCTATTTTTGTGTTTGTTAAATCTTAAGCGGCATCGTACACAAGCTGCCTGGATGCAGTTGGGCGAACGGTGGACAACTAACGAGCAAGAAATGAGGACACGGCTGCATGAGACAGGCAAGTGTGGGGGGAACTGATTGTCCAATTTTTCTGTACTTTTGTCTTTTTTTTTATAAGATTTTACTACCTGTTTTTGTGTTTGTTAAATTTTAAGTGGCAACGTACACAAGCTGCCGGAATGCAGTTGGCCAAATGGTGGACAACTACCAGAGCAGCAAATGAGGGCACAGCTGCATGAGACAGGCAAGTATGGGGTAACTGATTGGACAATTTTTCGGTACTTTTTCTTGATATTGGTAAGATTTTACTACCTACTTTTTTCTTTGTTAAATTTTAAGCGGGAACGTACACAAGCTGCCTGGATGCAGTTGGATGAATGGTGGACAGCTACCGAACAACAAATGAGGGCACAGCTGCATGAGACAGGCAAGTATGAGGGAACTGATTGGCCAATTGTTCTGTACTTTGTCTTATTTTGGTAAGATTTTACTACCTATTTTTGTGTTTGTTAAATTTTAAGCGGCAACGTACACAAGCAGCCGGAATGCAGTTGGACGAATGGTGGACAGCTACCGAACAACAAATGAGGGCACAGCTGCATGAGACAGGCAAGTATGGGTGAACTGATTGGCCAATTTTTCGGTACTTTTACTTTATATTGGTAAGATTTTACTACTTACTTTTTTGTTTGTTAAATATTAAGCGGCAACGTACACAAGCAGCCGGAATGCAGTTGGACGAATGGTGGCATTGGTGGACAACTACCGGAGCATCAAATACGTGTACAGCTGCATGCCATAGGCAACTATGTGGAAACTGCTTGGTATATTTTTGGTACTTTGTCTTTTTTTGGGTAAGATTTTACTATCTATTTTTGTGTTCTTTTTTTCAATTTAAGCGGCAACGTACACAAGCTGCCTGGATGCAGTTGACCAAACGATGGACAATTGCCAAGCAACAAAGGAGGACACAACCGCACGAGACAGGCAAGTATGGGGGGAACTGATTGGCCAATTTTTCTGTACTTTTGTCTTTTTTTTGGTAAGATTTTACTACCTATTTTTGTGTTTGTTAAATTTTAAGTGGCAACGTACATAAGCTGCCGGAATGCAGTTGGCCAAATGGTGGACAACTACCGGAGCAACAAATGAGGGCACAGCTGCATGAGACAGGCAAGTATGGGGAAACTGATTGGTCAATTTTCCTGTACTTTTGTCTTTTTTATGGTAAGATTTTACTACCTACTTTTTTTTTGTTAAATTTTAAGTGGCAACGTACAGAAGCTGCCGGAATGCAGTTGGCCGAATGGTGGACAACTACCGGAGCAACAAATGAGGGCACAGCTGCATGAGACAGGCAAGTATGGGGGAACTGATTGGCCAATTTTTCGGTACTTTCTCCTTATATTGGTAAGATTTTACTACCTACTTTTTGTTTGTTAAATTTTAAGGGGCAACGAACACAAGCTGCCTGGATGCAGTTGGGCGAACGGTGGACAACTACCGAGCAGCAAATGAGGACACGGCTGCATGAGACAGGCAAGTATGGGGGGAACTGATTGTCCAATTTTTCTGTACTTTTGTCTTTTTTTTGGTAACATTTTACTACCTATTTTTGTGTTTGTTAAATTTTAAGTGGCAACGTACATGTAGCGCTGTGTTAAAATCTTGCTGTGGCATTACCTATTTTTGGCCACAAGATGGAGACAATCGCGATTAGAGACACTGGACATTGGGACTACATTTCCCGGCGTGCTTTGCAAAAAGACAGGAAGTGGGTGGAACCCAACGGACTTACATCCTGAACCTCGTTGAGAACGCGCCAGAGCGCGCCAGGGAACGAGAGAGAGCAGACGCAGTGCCATACATCGTGAGAGGGCCTAGGCCGGAGAGCAAGTGAGACCTGTCAGTTCTTTTACCGGGTCATTCAGCCTAAGGAAAAGGAGCCCTCCAAGTTCCAGAGTTGCTGTAAATTGAACCAACCGAAGACCTTGAGTAAGGAGTCACCGCAAGTTGATCGGGTACAGAGAGCAGGCGGTGAGCTGGGAAAAAGTCGTGGACAAGCTACGGGAAGTCAGACAACGGATCCGGCCGCTAGTATCCCCAGTCAAAATCGAGCGGAGAGACGTCCTGGGTCAGCGGAGCCTAAAGCAACCGGTGGATGGGTGAGAGGCCTCCAAGGCCGTTTGTAATACAAAGAGCACGCTGCTGTTTTCTCTTTAAGGTCCACAGGGCCCCAACTTGACTAGTCGAAGACATTCCTTAAGTAAATTCACTGGCCAGTTGAACAGTACCCGGGTACCTTACACACATACACACCTTTTACATTCTGGGACTTAACCTGTGCAGGACTCATTCTGTTGCGAATCGGAACGGGGGTTAAAGATACGTTCCGATATATATTTTTCTCTTTCCGCTGCGCGTTTACCGTGATACGAAGAGATTGTATATTCTGGGGTTCCGCTACGTGTCCCTTTTTCGAATATTCGTGCAACTGCATTTCTTTTTATGTTCGGATACGAATATTTTATTTTCCGAAATACGACGCCTCGTGTTTCGGTTTTTTTCCGCTACGTGTTTTACCGCAATACGAAAGTACTGCAATAATATCTGTGAATACCGTATCTCAACATCTGCTTATTATTTTAGTAAACTATTTAAATGATAAAAACCCACAACTGTGTTGGAGTATATTTATTCCCTAGTGCTGGGAGACTGACCCGTGGTTCATTTTCAGCGGCTCCTCCGGGAGTGAGCGCTACATACACAAGCTGCCGGAATGCAGTTGGCCAAATGGTGGACAACTACCGGAGCAACAAATGAGGGCACAGCTGCATGAGACAGGCAAGTATGGGGGAAACTGATTGGTCAATTTTTCTGTACTTTGTCTTTTTTGATAAGATTTTACTAACTATTTTGTGTTTGTTAAATTTTAAGTGGCAACGTACACAAGCTGCCGGAATGCAGTTGGCCAAATGGTGGACAGCTACCGAACAACAAATGAGGGCGCAGCTGCATGAGACAGGCAAGTATGGGGGAACTGATTGGCCAATTTTTCTGTACTTTTGTCTTTTTTTTGGTAAGATTTTACTACCTACTTTTTTGTTTGTTAAATTTTAAGCGGCAACGTACACAAGCAGCCGGAATGCAGTTGGACGAATGGTGGACAACTACCGGAGCAACAAATGAGGGCACAGCTGCATGAGACAGGCAAGTATGGAGGAACTGATTGGCCAATTTTTTGGTACTTTTTCTTTATATTGGTAAGATTTTACTACCTACTTTTTTGTTTGTTAAATTTTTAGTGGCAACGTACACAAGCTGCCGGAATGCAGTTGGCCAAATGGTGGACAACTACCGAGCAACAAAGGAGGACACAACCGCACGAGACAGGCAAGTATGGGGGAACTGATTGTCCAATTTTTCTGTACTTTTGTCTTTTTTTTGGTAAGATTTTACTACCTATTTTTGTGTTTGTGAAATTTTAAGTGGCGACGTACACAAGCTGCCGGAATGCAGTTGGCCAAATGGTGAAGAACTACCGAGCAACAAATGAGGGCACAGCTGCATGAGACAGGCAAGTATGGGGGAACTGATTGGTCAATTTTTCTGTACTTTTGTCTTTTTTATGGTAAGATTTTACTACCTACTTTTTTTAAAAAAAATTTAAGTGGCAACGTACAGAAGCTGCCGGAATGCTGTTGGCCAAATGGTGGACAACTACCGGAGCAACAAATGAGGGCACAGCTGCTTGAGACAGGCAAGTATGGGGGAACTGATTGGTCAATTTTTCTGTACTTTGTCTTTTTTTGATAAGATTTTACTAACTATTTTTGTGTTTGTTAAATTTTAAGTGGCAACGTACACAAGCTGCCGGATTGCAGTTGGCCAAATGGTGGACAACTACCGGAGCAACAAATGAGGGCACAGCTGCATGAGACAGGCAAGTATGGGGGAACTGATTGGCAAATTTTTCGGTACTTTTTCTTTGTTTTGGTAAGATTTTACTACCTACTTTTTTGTTTGTTAAATTTTAAGTGGCAACGTACACAAGCTGCCTGGATGCAGTTGGACGAATGGTGGACAGCTACCGAACAACAAATGAGGGCACAGCTGCTAGAGACAGGCAAGTATGGGGAAACTGATTGGTCAATTTTTCTGTACTTTGTCTTTTTTTGATAAGATTTTACTAACTATTTTTGTGTTTGTTAAATTTTAAGTGGCAACGTACACAAGCTGCCGGATTGCAGTTGGCCAAATGGTGGACAACTACCGGAGCAACAAATGAGGGCACAGCTGCATGAGACAGGCAAGTATGGGGGGAACTGATTGGCCAATTCTTCTGTACTTTTGTCTTTTTTTTGGTAAGATTTTACTACCTATTTTTGTGTTTGTTAAATTTTAAGTGGCAACGTACACAAGCTGCCGGAATGCAGTTGGCCAAATGGTGAACAACTACCGAGCAACAAAGGAGGACACAACCGCCAGAGACAGGCAAGTAGGGAACTGATTGGCCAATTTTTCGGTACTTTCTTTTATTTGGTAAGATTTTACTACATTTTTGTGTTTGTTAAATTTTAAGCGGGAACGTACACAAGCTGCCTGGATGCAGTTGGGCGAACGGTGGACAACTACCGAGCAACAAATGAGGACCACGGCTGCATTGAGACAGGCAAGTATGGGGGAACTGATTGTCCAATTTTTCTGTGTACTGTTTGTCTTTTTTTGGTAAGATTTTACTACCTATTTTTGTGTTTGTTAAATCTTAAGTGGCAACATACACAGCTGCCGGATTGCAGTTGGCCAAATGGTGGGACAAACTACCGGAGCAACAAATGAGGGCACAGCTGCATGAGACAGGCAAGTAATGGGGAACTGATTGGCAAATTTTTCGGTACTTTTGTCTTTTTTTTGGTAAGATTTTACTACCTACTTTTTTGTTTTTTGTTAAATTTTAAGCGGCAACGTACACAAGCTCGCCTGGATGCAGTTGGGCACACGGTGGACAACTACCGAGCAACAAATGAGGGCACAGCTGCATGAGACAGGCAAGTATGGGGGAACTGATTGGCCATTTTTTATGTACATTGCCTTTTTTTGATTAGATTTTACTACCTATTTTTGTGTTTGTTAAATTTTAAGCGGCACGTACACAAGCTGCCTGGATGCAGTGGGCGCGAACGTTGGACAACTACCGAGCAACAAATGAGGACACGGCTGCATGAGACAGGCAAGTATGGGGGGAACTAATTGTCCAATTTTTCTGTACTTTTGTCTTTTTTTTAGTAAGATTTTACTACCTATTTTTGTGTTTGTTAAATTTTAAGCGGCAATGTGCACAAGCTGCCGGAATGCAGTTGGCCAAATGGTGGACAACTACCAGAGCAGCAAATAAGGGCACAGCTGCAGGAGACAGGCAAGTATGGGGGAACTGATTGGACAATTTTTCGGTACTTTTTCTTTATATTGGTAAGATTTTACTACCTACTTTTTTGTTTGTTAAATTTTAAGCGGTAACATACACAAGCTGCCTGGATGCAGTTGGATAAATGGTGGACAGCTACCGAACAACAAATGAGGGCACAGCTGCATGAGACAGGCAAGTATGGGGGGAACTGATTGGCCAATTCTTCTGTACTTTTGTCTTTTTTTTTGGTAAGATTTTACTACCTATTTTTGTGTTTGTTACATTTTAAGTGGCAAAGTACACAAGCTGCCGGAATGCAGTTGGCCAAATGGTGAACAACTACCGAGCAACAAATGAGGACACGGCTGCATGAGACAGGCAAGTATGGGGGGAACTGATTGTCCAATTTTTCTGTACTTTGTCTTTATTTGATAAGATTTTACTACCTATTTTTGTGTTTGTTAAATTTTAAGCGGCAACGTACACAAGCTGCCGGAATGCAGTTGGCCAAATGGTGGACAACTACCGGAGCAACAAATAGGGCACAGCTGCTTGAGACAGGCAAGTATGGAGAAACTGATTGGTCAATTTTTCTGTACTTTGTCTTTTTTTGATAAGATTTTACTAACTATTTTTGTGTTTGTTAAATTTTAAGTGGCAACGTACACAAGCTGCCGGAATGCAGTTGGCCAAATGGTGGACAACTACCGGAGCAACAAATGAGGGCACAGCTGCATGAGACAGGCAAATATGGGGGAACTGATTGGCCAATTTTTCGGTACTTTTTCTTTATATTGGTATGATTTTACTACCTACTTTTTTGTTTGTTAAATTTTAAGTGGCAACGTACACAAGCTGCCTGGATGCAGTTGGGCGAACGGTGGACAACTACCGAGCAACAAATGAGGACACGGCTGCATGAGACAGGCAAGTATGGGGGGAACTGATTGTCCAATTTTTCTGTACTTTTGTCTTTTTTTGATAAGATTTTACTAACTATTTTTGTGTTTGTTAAATTTTAAGTGGCAACGTACACAAGCTGCCGGAATGCAGTTGGCCAAATGGTGGACAACTACCAGAGCAGCAAATAAGGGCACAGCTGCATGAGACAGGCAAGTATGGGGGGAACTGATTGGCCAATTCTTCTGTACTTTTGTCTTTTTTTTGGTAAGATTTTACTACCTATTTTTGTGTTTGTTACATTTTAAGTGGCAACGTACACAAGCTGCCGGAATGCAGTTGGCCAAATGGTGAACAACTACCGAGCAACAAAGGAGGACACAACCGCACGAGACAGGCAAGTATGGGGGAACTGATTGGCCAATTTTTCGGTACTTTTTCTTTATATTGGTAAGATTTTACAACCTACTTTTTTGTTGGTTAAATTTTAAGCGGCAACGTACACAAGCTGCCTGGATGCAGTTGGGCGAACGGTGGACAACTACCGAGCAACAAATGAGGACACGGCTGCATGAGACAGGCAAGTATGGGGGGAACTGATTGTCCAATTTTTCTGTACTTTGTCTTTATTTGATAAGATTTTACTACCTATTTTTGTGTTTGTTAAATTTTAAGCGGCAACATACACAAGCTGCCGGAATGCAGTTGGACGAATGGTGGACAGCTACCGAACAACAAATGAGGGCACAGCTGCTTGAGACAGGCAAGTTTGGGGAAAATGATTGGTCAATTTTTCTGTACTTTGTCTTTTTTTGATAAGATTTTACTAACTATTTTTGTGTTTGTTAAATTTTAAGTGGCAACGTACACAAGCTGCCGGAATGCAGTTGGCCAAATGGTGGACAACTACCGGAGCAACAAATGAGGGCACAGCTGCATGTGACAGGCAAGTATGGGGGAACTGATTGGCCAATTTTTCGGTACTTTTTCTTTATATTGGTAAGATTTTACTACCTACTTTTTTGTTTGTTAAATTTTAAGCGGCAACGTACACAAGCTGCCTGGATGCAGTTGGGCGAACGGTGAACAACTACCGAGCAACAAAGGAGGACACAACTGCACGAGACAGGCAAGTATGAGGGAACTGATTGTCAAATTTTTCGTTACTTTTTCTTTATTTTGGTAAGATTTTACTACCTACTTTTTTGTTTGTTAAAATTTAAGCAGCAATGTACACAAGCTGCCTGGATGCAGTTGGACGAATGGTGGACAGCTACTGAACAACAAATGAGGGCACAGCTGCTTGAGACAGGCAAGTATGGGGGAACTGATTGGCCAATTTTTCGGTACTTTTTCTTTATATTGGTAAGATTTTACTACCTACTTTTTTGTTTGTTAAATTTTAAGCGGTAACGTGCACAAGCTGCCTGGATGCAGTTGGATAAATGGTGGACAGCTACCGAACAACAAATGAGGGCACAGCTGCATGAGACAGGCAAGTATGGGGGGAACAGATTGGCCAATTCTTCTGTACTTTTGTCTTTTTTTTCATAAGATTTTACTACCTATTTTTGTGTTTGTTAAATTTTAAGTGGCAACGTACACAAGCTGCCGGAATGCAGTTGGCCAATGGTGAACAACTACCGAGCAACAAAGGAGGACACAACCGCACGAGACAGGCAAGTATGGGGGAACTGATTGGCCAATTTTTCGGTACTTTTTCTTTATTTGGTAAGATGTTACTACCTACTTTTTTGTTTGTTAAATTTTAAGCGGCAACGTACACAAGCAGCCGAAATGCAGTTGGATGAATGGTGGACAACTACCGAGCAACAAATGAGGCACAGCTGCATGAGACAGGCAAGTATGGGGGAACTGATTGGCCAATTTTATGTACATTGCCTTTTTGATTAGATTTTACTACCTATTTTTGTGTTTGTTAAATTTTAAGCGGCAACGTACACAAGCTGCCTGGATGTAGTTGGGCGAACGTTGGACAACTACCGAGCAACAAATGAGGACACGGCTGCATGAGACAGGCAAGTATGGGGGAACTAATTGTCCAATTTTTCTGTACTTTTGTCTTTTTTTTGGTAAGATTTTACTACCTATTTTTGTGTTTGTTATATTTTAAGCGGCAACGTACACAAGCTGCCTGGATGCAGTTGGACGAATGGTGGACAGCTACCGAACAACAAATGAGGGCACAGCTGCTTGAGACAGGCAAGTTTGGGGAAAATGATTGGTCAATTTTTCTGTACTTTGTCTTTTTTTGATAAGATTTTACTAACTATTTTTGTGTTTGTTAAATTTTAAGTGGCAACGTACACAAGCTGCCGGAATGCAGTTGGCCAAATGGTGGACAACTACCGGAGCAACAAATGAGGGCACAGCTGCATGTGACAGGCAAGTATGGGGGAACTGATTGGCCAATTTTTCGGTACTTTTTCTTTATATTGGTAAGATTTTACTACCTACTTTTTTGTTTGTTAAATTTTAAGCGGCAACGTACACAAGCTGCCTGGATGCAGTTGGGCGAACGGTGAACAACTACCGAGCAACAAAGGAGGACACAACTGCACGAGACAGGCAAGTATGAGGGAACTGATTGTCAAATTTTTCGTTACTTTTTCTTTATTTTGGTAAGATTTTACTACCTACTTTTTTGTTTGTTAAATTTAAGCAGCAATGTACACAAGCTGCCTGGATGCAGTTGGACGAATGGTGGACAGCTACTGAACAACAAATGAGGGCACAGCTGCTTGAGACAGGCAAGTATGGGGGAACTGATTGGCCAATTTTTCGGTACTTTTTCTTTATATTGGTAAGATTTTACTACCTACTTTTTTGTTTGTTAAATTTTAAGCGGTAACGTACACAAGCTGCCTGGATGCAGTTGGATAAATGGTGGACAGCTACCGAACAACAAATGAGGGCACAGCTGCATGAGACAGGCAAGTATGGGGGGAACAGATTGGCCAATTCTTCTGTACTTTTGTCTTTTTTTTGGTAAGATTTTACTACCTATTTTTGTGTTTGTTAAATTTTAAGTGGCAACGTACACAAGCTGCCGGAATGCAGTTGGCCAAATGGTGAACAACTACCGAGCAACAAAGGAGGACACAACCGCACGAGACAGGCAAGTATGGGGGAACTGATTGGCCAATTTTTCGGTACTTTTTCTTTATATTGGTAAGATGTTACTACCTACTTTTTTGTTTGTTAAATTTTAAGCGGCAACGTACACAAGCAGCCGAAATGCAGTTGGATGAATGGTGGACAACTACCGAGCAACAAATGAGGGCACAGCTGCATGAGACAGGCAAGTATGGGGGAACTGATTGGCCAATTTTTATGTACATTGCCTTTTTTTGATTAGATTTTACTACCTATTTTTGTGTTTGTTAAATTTTAAGCGGCAACGTACACAAGCTGCCTGGATGCAGTTGGGCGAACGTTGGACAACTACCGAGCAACAAATGAGGACACGGCTGCATGAGACAGGCAAGTATGGGGGGAACTAATTGTCCAATTTTTCTGTACTTTTGTCTTTTTTTTGGTAAGATTTTACTACCTATTTTTGTGTTTGTTAAATTTTAAGCGGCAACGTACACAAGCTGCCGGAATGCAGTTGGCCAAATGGTGAACAACTACCGAGCAACAAAGGAGGACACAACCGCACGAGACAGGCAAGTATGAGGGAACTGATTGTCAAATTTTTCGGTACTTTTTCTTTATTTTGGTAAGATTTTACTACCTACTTTTTTGTTTGTTAAATTTTAAGCGGCAACGTACACAAGCTGCCTGGATGCAGTTGGGCGAACGGTGGACAACTACCGAGCAACAAATGAGGACACGGCTGCATGAGACAGGCAAGTATGGGGGGAACTGATTGTCCAATTTTTCTGTACTTTGTCTTTTTTTCATAAGATTTTACTAACTATTTTTGTGTTTGTTAAATTTTAAGTGGCAACGTACACAAGCTGCCGGAATGCAGTTGGCCAAATGGTGGACAACTACCAGAGCAGCAAATAAGGGCACAGCTGCAGGAGACAGGCAAGTATGAGGGAACTGATTGGACAATTTTTCGGTACTTTTTCTTTATATTGGTAAGATTTTACTACCTACTTTTTTCTTTGTTAAATTTTAAGCGGTAACGTACACAAGCTGCCTGGATGCAGTTGGATAAATGGTGGACAGCTACCGAACAACAAATGAGGGCACAGCTGCACGAGACAGGCAAGTATGAGGGAACTGATTGGCCAATTTTTCGGTACTTTTTCTTTATTTGATAAGATTTTACTACCTACTTTTTTGTTTGTAAAAAAAAATTTAAGCGGCAACGTACACAAGCTGCCTGGATGCAGTTGGGCGAACGGTGGACAACTACCGAGCAACAAATGAGGACACGGCTGCATGAGACAGGCAAGTATGGGGGGAACTGATTGTCCAATTTTTCTGTACTTTGTCTTTATTTGATAAGATTTTACTACCTATTTTTGTGTTTGTTAAATTTTAAGCGGCAACGTACACAAGCTGCCTGGATGCAGTTGGGCGAACGGTGGACAACTACCGAGCAACAAAGGAGGAAACAACTGTATGAGACAGGCAAGTATGGGGGAACTGATTGGCCAATTTTTCTGTACATTGTCTTTTTTTGATAAGATTTTACTAACTATTTTTGTGTTTGTTAAATTTAAAGTGGCAATGTACACAAGCAGCCAGAATGCAGTTGGACGAATGGTGGACAGCTACTGAACAACAAATGAGGGCACAGCTGCTAGAGACAGGCAAGTATGGGGAAACTGATTGGTCAATTTTTCTGTACTCTGTCTTTTTTTTTTTTATAATTCTTTATTTTGAAAATGTTTTAAACACAAAAAAAACAGGTAAACAGCCACCTGTGACATCGCCTCGCAGGGCAGAGAGGGCAAGCCGAATAAAACATGGTCTGGCTCAACTCATAAAATCAAGGTGGAAACAAATAAGCATACTGGTTGAGTTCGGATGAAATGTAGCAGATCAGCCCCTATGCCAAGCGCTTGGCATGCCACGTAGCCGACAGTACAGGACGAACAATAAGCCACGTACGACAGGAGAGAGAAAAGAAAAAGAAAGATAAGGACAGAGAAAAAGAAAAAAGAAAGATAGAAAGAAAGAAAGGAGGAACCTCCCGCATCTAGCTCCCTTTAGGTATTAATCTGGCTTTAATTAGTTTCTTCCCAACGACTCCAGGTTTTATAAAACGAGGGAAGAGAGTTGTGAATCACCGCTGACAGTTTATCCATGTGATGCGCCTCGGCTATATAAGCCCGGGCCACCTCAACGGAAGGCACCTCCCCAGCTCGCCAGTGTTTAGCGAGAGCTCTCCTAGCGCCCAACACTATCCTGTGAAAGAGTTTACAATCCGGCCCCTGAAGGGATGCCGGTGACCTATGGAGCAGGAAGGCCCAAGGATCAAGAGGGAAAGGTTGTTGAAATACCTCCTCTAATAAATCACCAATCCGGTCCCAGAAAGAGCGCACCTTCGGGCACAGCCACCACATGTGAAACAGGGTACCCCGAGCCCCACAGCCCTTCCAACAAACATCAGGGGTACCCGGCTGCAGATGCGAGAGCAAGACCGGGGTGGCATACCATCGGTACAACGTTTTATATGCCTGTTCTTTCAGCGTAACACATATAGACACTTTTGCAATATTTTCCCACATATCTTGCCACTCCTCCCCCTCCAACTCCTCCCCGATATCCGCTTCCCAGCGGGCAATGAATCCAGGGGTCAGCCAGGAGACATCCTCGCATGAAAAATGATTATATAAGGTGGAAATCAGAGCTTTTGGAGCCCTTCCGGAGTCACACATGGATTCGAAAAACGTCAATTTTTGACTAGCTGCTCGTGAAATGTTATGTTGAGATAAAAAGTCCCGTATCTGTAGGAATCTGAAGTGGTCGAAGGTCCGAAGGTCACCCTTCGATTGCAGGTCCGAGAAAGAGAACCAGTCACCTCCTGAAGATCTGAAATGCTTAATCCTCTGCAGGTCGATATTTTCGAAAGCTGTAAAGGCGGAGGGGGACAATCCCGGAACAAAAGCTCTGTTGCGTAAATATGGCATTAGAGGCGAATAGCAAGAGCAGAGGTGAAATTTGTCCCGGACGGAGTCCCAAACCCTCAGTGAGGTTAGAGTCGCTGTACAGGTGGACCGCAATAGCGGGCGGAACTCTTTGGGTAGCCAAAAATAAAATTGCGGGAGGTCTGGTGCAAATAGATCCGATTCCAAATCGGCCCAACGTTGGGAGTGTTGGGGCAGATGAAACATTACAAACTGAGCAATCTGAGCCGCTTGGAAATATTTATACAAGTGCGGAAGGCCCAGACCCCCTCGTTCTTTAGGGCGGTATAGGACATATTTAGAAACCCTTCTCCTGCCCCCCGCCCACACAAAACCCTCAATTTGGGACTGCAGCTGTCGAAGAGATCGAGGGCACACCCAGATCGGCAGGGCTTGAAATAGATATAATAATCTCGGAAGCAGGTTCATTTTTATGCAATTAATCCTGCCGATCCAGGAGACCCCCTCCCTCCCCCACCTCTCCAGGTCCTCGCCCAGAAGTTTAAACATTGCCTCATAGTTTAGGGAGTGCAATCCATTCACATCAGGTGTAAGCCACACTCCCAGGTATTTCAAAGAGGAGCGAGTAAAACGGAAGCCCGAAGATCTCTCAATTTCCTGACAGATCGAGTCCGACAGGGAAAAGGGCATAGCAACTGACTTTTCTAGGTTAACCCTATAACCCGAGACTGCTGAAAAGTCGCGCAGGAGGGAGAGCAGATGAGGAATGGAGGCGGAGGGATGGCTAAGAGTGAGCAAGACATTATCGGCGTACGCCGATACCTTGTATTCCTCCCCTCCCACAGTTACTCCCGCAATATGGGGGGAGTGGCGAATGGCCGATAAGAGGGGCTCGAGAGATAGGGCAAAGAGGAGGGGGGACAAAGGGCATCCCTGTCGCGTCCCATTTCCTACAGAGAAACTCGTGGGAACAGTACCCGGTGTAATGACAGCTGAGGTAGGGGAATCATACAGAGATCGGAGGATCGAGATAAAGGACATCGGGAAGCCCCACGTGGCCAAAAGTCGAAATAAAAAGGGCCATTCCAGTCGATCGAATGCCTTCTCTGCATCTAAAGAGATGAGCAGAGAGGGCAGTTGGGTGTCAGTCATTCGCTCCATCAGCACCACAGCCCGTCTGGTATTAGCAAATGCATGCCTGCCCGGGATGAACCCCACCTGATCCGGATGAATGATGGAAGCTAAAAAGGAGTTCAGTCTATTTGCCAGTATTTTTGTGAATATTTTATAATCAACATTCAAAAGGGAAATGGGCCTGTTATTTTGCGGGTAAGACGGGTCCTTTCCTTCCTTTGGAATTAAAATTATGTCTGAGCGGAGAAAATCTGCTGGGGCCGGGGCACCCTCCCACAGAGACAGATAGAATTTGTGTAAGTGTGGCGACAAAGTTTGTGCAAAGGTTTTATAGTAAAAGGCAGAGAACCCATCCGGGCCAGGAGCCTTGTGAGGTTTGAATGCCTTAATAACCTCAGCTATCTCTTCCTCGGGTGGGGGGTGTCTAAGCGCCTGTCTCTGTGCGGGGGATAGCCGGGGGAGAGGAGCACTCGACAGGAAACGGTCAATCGATTGGCCCAATGGGATAGAGTCGGAAACGTGGGTCGGGGAGTGGTTGTATAATGTCTGAAAGTATGAGGTAAACAATTTATTAACTGTAGCTGGGGATGTGTGCAGGACTCCCTCCCCATCTCTGGCTCCCGTTATATGTTTGGACCTAGTTTGGTTGCGAAGTTTAGACGCTAAAAGGGTGTGAGATTTGTTGGCAAATTCAAAATAGGTTCTCTTGGACCAAGCCAATGAGCGGGCCGCGTCCTCCCCGAGTAATTGACGTATGGCGGTCCTGATCGTTTTAATCTGGGCGGTCAAGACGTCTGAGGGTGAGAGTTTGTTCAGGGTTTCCCATTTAGATAGGTCCTTGGTCAAAGAAACCAGGGAAGCTAGTTTTTGTTTTTTGAGTCTACTACCTAATTGTATGAGATGGCCCCGGATCACCGTTTTATGGGCCAGCCACAGGGTGGTGGGGGAAAGGGTGGGTGAGTCATTTTCCAGAAAGTAGTCTCTAAGTTGTTGCTGCAGTTCTAAGATGTGTTCGGGTTTATGTAGTAAAGAGGAATTCAGACGCCACGACCACGCCGGCGTGTAAGACGGTATGGATAACGTCATGAAGATTGGAGCGTGGTCCGACCACGTAATATCGCCTATGCTTGAGGTCGGAATTAGAGGCATCGTCGACAGGGACACCAGGAAAAGGTCTATGCGGGAGTAAGAGTGATGGGGGTTGGAAAAAAAGGTGAAGTCCCTATCACCCGGGTGATGGAGGCGCCATGCATCCACCAGGGAGTGGTCAAGCATAAAGGACTCCAGGGAAGCATCCTGGGGGTATCCCGAAGGCGTCCCCGAGGAGTCCCCCGATGCCCTTCTGTCCAGAGATGGCTGAGGGACGGCATTAAAGTCCCCGCCAAAAATAACTCGACCGTCAGCTTTAGTTGTCAGTAAAGAAGATATTTCTGTCCAGAAGTCAGGGTCATAACCATTAGGAGCATAAATGTTAAATAAGGTTAGGGTGGTGGAGGCTATCTGTCCCACTAGCATCAAATAACGTCCAGCTGGGTCTGAAACTTCAAGGTGAATTTTAAAGGGACAGGAGGAGTGGATCAGAGTAGCCACTCCCTTTTTCTTTTGTGGAGATGATGCCATGTAGGCAACAGGGAAGGCTCTGTCTCTTAATGAAAATTGGCGGGAGGAAGCAAAATGGGTCTCCTGGATCAATGCTATATGGCACGCGGATCGTTTAAGCTCCCTTAACAACAAACGCCTCTTTTGGGGTGTGTTTAATCCCTTAACATTAAGGGACAAAATCTTTAAACCGTTATCCCCCATTCAGAGTCAACAGGAGGGAGGCGAAAAGGGAGCAGGGCACCACAGATATCCCCCCCATCTCTAACTGAGGGCAAGAGAGGGAAACTGGAATCAGGGGCAAGAGAGGAGGTAGAGAGAGAGAGATGAGGAAAGACAGAATAGAAAAGAGAAAAGCAAAGGAGCGGGTGGCACGCCCAGGAAACCAACCCACCAACAACGTAAGACAAAAACACAACATAACACAGAAAGCGCCTGGACTTATGGAGTGCCAGGCCGACCTTGGAGGGGAGGACACGGAGACCAAAAACTCCCCAAACCCCAAACCCCCACACCCCCTCACCCAACCAAGGTTGAGAGACACTAGCGATAACTGGATATGGCATTATAACCGATAGAGGGGAGAACCCCGGGAGGGAGGGTCCCCCAACCCGCCCTGGGTAGAACCGGCAGGGCGGACCCTCCCCAGGGGGGCCCCCGTCCGACAGTAGAAACTCAATGAGGCATACCAGAAGCTTTAAATCAAATAACAAGTGAACATCAGTGACATCAGTAAATGGCCCTGAGCCAAGGGCAGTTAAAACAAAAGAAAAAGAAAGAAAAAGCCGGAAAGCAGCAGCACACAGACCTCCCGTGTGGATCATATGGTGACCCACCACCATCTGGACTCCTGATCAACAACCCTCCAATGAGGGAGAAATTTGAAGGAGAAAAGAAGAAGAAGGAACGGGCCTCCAGGCCACAGAAACATCCTCAGCCATCCCCGCTCGTGATGCCAACTCGAGTCCAGCGCTGCTGTAGACGAGGGAAGGAAGAAGGCGGGAGCACGGGGGCGACAAAATCTTCCAGAGGTGGGCACTTCACTGCGGCCCAGAAGGCGGCAAGATCTGAGGAGGGGGTGAGGGCCACCTGCCGGCCCGCAACCGACACTTGTAAGCGAAAGGGAAATCCCCACGTGTATGGGATGTCGTGAGCAGATAAGTGTTCTGTAATGGGGCGCCAAGCCCTGCGTCGTCGGAGGGTTGCGGGATCCAAATCCTGGAACAGCTGTAGGGGTTTATCCTCAAAATCCAGTTGGAAGGTGCGTGCGGCTTGAAGGATCTGATGTTTCGCCGTGAAGTAATGCATGCGGAATATCACGTCGCGTGGAATAAGAGACTAAAGATTCGGGGGTCTTTGGGCTCTGTGAATCCGATCCATTAGCAGCTGGGCTTCCGGTGTATCCGGTGCAAGGCGACGTAGTATACCCAGCACCGTCCCATTGAGATCCTTAGGTGACACAGTTTCGGGGAGACCTCTCAACCTGATATTATTTCTCCTGGAGCGATTAGACAGGTCCTCCATCTTGGATTCCAAAAATGAGACTCTTTTAGCTAGGTCCCCGGTGCCCTCCGCTAAGTCGTTATGGGCCTGTGTTATCTCTGCGGCCTGGTCTTCCAGTTCAGCCGTGCGTGCGCCCAGCGAATCAATCTCTCCCCGCAGTTCTGTCCCCAATTTCGCCACCTCACCCGCCAGAAAGGTCTGCATCTGGGACATTTTGGTAAAGAGGCGTTCCACGTCTCCCCTCGAGGCCGGAACCGCTAAGTCCGCTGGGGTGGGTAACTCGTCCTCCGGGTACAGCGTTTCACCGTGGCCGCCATCTTGGGAGGCTTCGGCCTGCTTTTTAGCTGGGACGAAATGCTGGGCTACGGATGGGTCCGGCGGCCGCGTTTTTTTTAGCGGTTTGGAGGCTGGCATGCTGCTGGAGCTATAAGAGGCTTTTTGTGAGAGAAAGATCGGCTCAGGGGTGCTCAAACCAAAGGCTTTGGTGCTAGGTGTGCGGGAGCCCCGGGATCACGCGGCCATCTTGGTTGGGCGCTAGCTCCGCCCCCGTGTTTGTTAAATTTTAAGCGGCAACGTACACAAGCAGCCGAAATGCAGTTGGATGAATGGTGGACAACTACCGAGCAACAAATGAGGGCACAGCTGCATGAGACAGGCAAGTATGGGGGAACTGATTGGCCAATTTATATGTACATTGTCTTTTTTTGATTAGATTTTACTACCTATTTTTGTGTTTGTTAAATTTTAAGCGGCAACGTACACAAGCTGCCTGGATGCAGTTGGGCGAACGGTGGACAACTACCGAGCAACAAATGAGGACACGGCTGCATGAGACAGGCAAGTATGGGGGAACTGATTGTCCAATTTTTCTGTACTTTTGTCTTTATTTGATAAGATTTTACTACCTATTTTTGTGTTTGTTAAATTTTAAGCGGCAATGTACACAAGCAGCCAGAATGCAGTTGGACGAATGGTGGACAGCTACCGAACAACAAATGAGGGCACAGCTGCTTGAGACAGGCAAGTATGGAGAAACTGATTGGACAATTTTTCTGTACTTTTGTCTTTTTTTGATAAGATTTTACTAACTATTTTTGTGTTTGTTAAATTTTAAGTGGCAACGTACACAAGCTGCCGGAATGCAGTTGGCCAAATGGTGGACAACTACCGGAGCAACAAATGAGGGCATAGCTGCATGAGACAGGCAAGTATGGGGGAACTGATTGGCCAATTTATATGTACATTGTCTTTTTTTGATTAGATTTTACTACCTATTTTTGTGTTTGTTAAATTTTAAGCGGCAACGTACACAAGCTGCCTGGATGCAGTTGGGCGAACGGTGGACAACTACCGAGCAACAAATGAGGACACAACCGCACGAGACAGGCAAGTATGAGGGAACTGATTGTCAAATTTTTCGGTACTTTTTCTTTATTTTGGTAAGATTTTACTACCTACTTTTTTGTTTGTTAAATTTTAAGCGGCAACGTACACAAGCTGCCTGGATGCAGTTGGGCGAACGGTGGACAACTACCGAGCAACAAATGAGGACACGGCTGCATGAGATAGGCAAGTATGGGGGGAACTGATTGTCCAATTTTTCTGTACTTTGTCTTTTTTTCATAAGATTTTACTAACTATCTTTGTGTTTGTTAAATTTTAAGTGGCAACGTACACAAGCTGCCGGAATGCAGTTGGCCAAATGGTGGACAACTACCAGAGCAGCAAATAAGGGCACAGCTGCAGGAGACAGGCAAGTATGGGGGAACTGATTGGACAATTTTTCGGTACTTTTTCTTTATATTGGTAAGATTTTACTACCTACTTTTTTGTTTGTTAAATTTTAAGCGGTAACATACACAAGCTGCCTGGATGCAGTTGGATAAATGGTGGACAGCTACCGAACAACAAATGAGGGCACAGCTGCATGAGACAGGCAAGTATGGGGGGAACTGATTGGCCAATTCTTCTGTACTTTTGTCTTTTTTTTGGTAAGATTTTACTACCTATTTTTGTGTTTGTTACATTTTAAGTGGCAACGTACACAAGCTGCCGGAATGCAGTTGGCCAAATGGTGAACAACTACCGAGCAACAAAGGAGGACACAACCGCACGAGACAGGCAAGTATGGGGGAACTGATTGGCCAATTTTTCGGTACTTTTTCTTTATATTGGTAAGATTTTACTACCTACTTTTTTGTTTGTAAAAAAAAATTTAAGCGGCAACGTACACAAGCTGCCTGGATGCAGTTGGGCGAACGGTGGACAACTACCGAGCAACAAATGAGGACACGGCTCAATGAGACAGGCAAGTATGGGGGGAACTGATTGTCCAATTTTTCTGTACTTTGTCTTTATTTGATAAGATTTTACTACCTATTTTTGTGTTTGTTAAATTTTAAGCGGCAATGTACACAAGCAGCCAGAATGCAGTTGGACGAATGGTGGACAGCTACCGAACAACAAATGAGGGCACAGCTGCTTGAGACAGGCAAGTATGGAGAAACTGATTGGTCAATTTTTCTGTACTTTGTCTTTTTTTGATAAGATTTTACTAACTATTTTTGTGTTTGTTAAATTTTAAGTGGCAACGTACACAAGCTGCCGGATTGCAGTTGGCCAAATGGTGGACAACTACCGGAGCAACAAATGAGGGCACAGCTGCATGAGACAGGCAAGTATGGGGGAACTGATTGGCAAATTTTTCGGTACTTTTTCTTTATTTTGGTAAGATTTTACTACCTACTTTTTTGTTTGTTAAATTTTAAGCGGCAACGTACACAAGCTGCCTGGATGCAGTTGGACGAATGGTGGACAGCTACCGAACAACAAATGAGGGCACAGCTGCTAGAGACAGGCAAGTATGGGGAAACTGATTGGTCAATTTTTCTGTACTTTGTCTTTTTTTGATAAGATTTTACTAACTATTTTTGTGTTTGTTAAATTTTAAGTGGCAACGTACACAAGCTGCCGGAATGCAGTTGGCCAAATGGTGGACAACTACCGGAGCAACAAATGAGGGCACAGCTGCATGAGACAGGCAAGTATGGGGGAACTGATTGGACAATTTTTCTGTACTTTTGTCTTTTTTTTGGTAAGATTTTACTACCTATTTTTGTGTTTGTTAAATTTTAAGTGGCAACGTACACAAGCTGCCGGAATGCAGTTGGCCAAATGGTGGACAACTACCGGAGCAACAAATGAGGACACAGCTGCATGAGACAGGCAAGTATGAGGGAACTGATTGTCACATTTTTCGTTACTTTTTGTTTATATTGGTAAGATTTTACTACCTACTTTTTTGTTTGTTAAATTTTAAGCGGCAACGTACACAAGCTGCCTGGATGCAGTTGGGCGAACGGTGGACAACTACCGAGCAACAAATGAGGACACGGCTGCATGAGACAGGCAAGTATGGGGGGAACTGATTGTCCAATTTTTCTGTACTTTTGTCTTTTTTTGATAAGATTTTACTAACTATTTTTGTGTTTGTTAAATTTTAAGTGGCAACGTACACAAGCTGCCGGAATGCAGTTGGCCAAATGGTGAACAACTACCAGAGCAACAAAGGAGGACACAACCGCACGAGACAGGCAAGTATTGGGGGAACTGATTGCCCAATTTTTCTGTACTTTTTCTTTATATTGGTAAGATTTTACAACCTACTTTTTTGTTTGTTAAATTTTAAGCGGACAACGTACACAAGCTGCCTGGTGCAGTTGGGCGAATGGTGGACAACTACCGAGCAACAAATGGAGGACACGGCTGCATGAGACAGGCAAGTATGGGGGGAACTGATTGTCCAATTTTTCTGTACTTTGTCCTTTATTTGATAAGATTTTACTAACTATTTTTGTGTTTGTTAAATTTTAAGTGGCAACGTACACAAGCTGCCGGAATGCAGTTGACCAAATGGTGCACAACTACCGGAGCAACAAATGAGGGCACAGCTGCATGAGACAGGCAAGTATGGGGGAACTGATTGTCAAATTTTTCTGTACTTTTGTCTTTTTTTTGGTAAGATTTTACTACCTATTTTTGTGTTTGTTAAATTTTAAGCGGCAACGTACACAAGCTGCCTGGATGCAGTTGGGCGAACGGTGGACAACTACCGAGCAACAAATGAGGACACGGCTGCATGAGACAGGCAAGTATGGGGGGAACTGATTGTCCAATTTTTCTGTACTTTTGTCTTTTTTTTGGTAAGATTTTACAACCTACGTTTTTGTTTGTTAAATTTTAAGCGGCAACGTACACAAGCTGCCTGGATGCAGTTGGGCGAACGGTGGACAACTACCGAGCAACAAATGAGGACACGGCTGCATAAGACAGGCAAGTATGGGGGGAACTGATTGTCAAATTTTTCTGTACTTTGTCCTTATTTTGGTAAGATTTTACTACCTACTTTTTTGTTTGTTAAATTTTAAGCGGCAACGTACACAAGCTGCCTGGATGCAGTTGGACGAATGGTGGACAGCTACCGAACAACAAATGAGGGCACAGCTGCTTGAGACAGGCAAGTTTGGGGAAAATGATTGGTCAATTTTTCTGTACTTTGTCTTTTTTTGATAAGATTTTACTAACTATTTTTGTGTTTGTTAAATTTTAAGTGGCAACGTACACAAGCTGCCGGAATGCAGTTGGCCAAATGGTGGACAACTACCGGAGCAACAAATGAGGGCACAGCTGCATGTGACAGGCAAGTATGGGGGAACTGATTGGCCAATTTTTCGGTACTTTTTCTTTATATTGGTAAGATTTTACTACCTACTTTTTGTGTTTGTTAAATTTTAAGCGGCAACGTACACAAGCTGCCTGGATGCAGTTGGGGCGAACGGTGAACAACTACGAGCAACAAAGGAGGACAACTGCACGAGACAGGCAAGTATAGGGAACTGATTGTCAAATTTTTCGTACTTTTTCTTTATTGGTAAGATTTTACTACCTACTTTTTTGTTTGTTAAATTTTAAGCGGTAACGTACACAAGCTGCCTGGATGCAGTTGGATAAATGGTGGACAGCTACCGAACAACAAATGAGGGCCAGCTGTATGAGACAGGCAAGTATGGGGGGAACAGATTGGCCAATTCTTCTGTACTTGTCTTTTTTTTTTTGGTAAGATTTTACTACCTATTTTTGTGTTTGTTAAATTTTAAGTGCAACGTATACACT
>RXON01001876.1:0-26046 GCA_009667805.1 Leptobrachium leishanense | reverse complement strand
CTGACCACAGGTCAGGTGCAAGACTATGCCAATCGCGGCTCAGAGTCCTGATTGGGAAAATTTTGCCCAATCATGGCCTCACAGAGCTAAGTCCCGCAGCACACTAAATAAGGCTTCACACAGCCTTCAGCACGTGTTTTTGAGAGGAGATTGTTCTGTTAGTGTGTCTTCTCAGTGCCAGCAGCTATTGGGGGGTCTCACTTCTACAAGATATCTGAGATTTGTTGTAATCTTTGTGTTCTCACTGCCAGCAGTTATTGTGGGGGTCTCACTTCTAGAAGATATCTGGGAATTGTTGTAATCTGTGTGTTCTCACTGCCAGCAGCTATTGTGGGGGTCTCACTTCTAGAAGATAGCTGGGAATTGTTGTAATCTGTGTTCTCACTGCCAGCAGCCACTCGGGGGGTCTCACTTCTAGCAGATATCTGGGAACTGTAATCATATCAGGGGGTCTCACTGATTTATAGGAGGTTCCTGGGAATTGTAATCTGTGTCTTGTCACTGCCACCCATCAGTGGGTCTCACTGATTAATAGGAGGTTCCTCGGAATTGTAATTTGTGTCTTGTCACTGCCACCCATCAGGGGGTCTCACAGACTTGTAGCAGATATCTGGGAATTATATCCCGTGTCGTCACTGCCACCCATCAGGGGGTCTCACTGATTTGTAGCAGATATCTGGGAATTATAACCTCTGTCATCACTGCCACCCATCAGGGGGTCTCACAGACTTGTAGCAGATATCTGGGAAGTATAACCTGTGTCGTCACTGCCACCCATCAGGGGGTCTCACAGATTTGTAGCAGATATCTGGGAATTGTAATCTGTGTCTTGTCACTGCCAGCTATCAGGGGGTCCCACATACTTCAAGCAGATTTCTGCGAATTGTAATCTGTGTTTTGTCACTGCCACCCATCAGGGGTCTCATTGATTTATAGGAGGTTCCTGGGAATTTTAATCTGTGTCTTGTCACTGCCACCCATCAGGGGTCTCACAGATTTATAGGAGGTTTCTGGGAATTTTAATCTGTGTCTTGTCACTGCCACCCATCAGGGGTCTCACTGATTTATAGGATTTTCCTGGGAATTGCAATCTGTGTCTTGTCACTGCCAGCTATCAGGGGGTCCCACATACTTCTAGCAGATATCTGGGAATTGTAATCTGTGTCTTGTCACTGTTGCCAGCTATCAGGGGTCCTATCAGGGGGTCTCACTGATTTATAGGTGGTTTCTGGGAATTGTAATCTGTGTCTTGTCACTGCCACCCATCAGGGGTCTCACTAATTTATAGGAGGTTTCTGGGAATTGTAATCTGTGTCTTGTCACTGCCAGCTATCAGGGGGTCCCACATACTTCTAGCAGATATCTGGGAATTGTAATCTGTGTCTTGTCACTGTTGCCAGCTATCAGGGGTCCTATCAGGGGGTCTCACTGATTTATAGGTGGTTTCTGGGAATTTTAATCTGTGTTTTGTCACTGGCTGCCAGCTATCAGAGTGTCTCACTGAGTTATACCAGAGTTCTGGAAATCTTTAATCTAGATAACACAGTTGAATCAGAGTTCTGCATATCTTTAATTTTTTATAACAGAGTTGAATCAGAGTTCTGTATATCTTTAATCTATCTATCACTCACCATGTCAGAAAGACCAAAAAGGACAGGCAGACGCTCCCAGACACAGATAAGAGGGCAAGCAGCCTCTGTGTCTGGAGGCTGTGCCTCTGGTCGTCGTGGACATAGTGCATCCTCTGCAGGGGCACGCTTGTCCTTTCTAACTGGTGCTGGCCATCTTAAGCAGTAGCAACATACAGAGGATTTGGTGGATTGGCTAACCAGGCCATCCTCATCCTCCGAGTCCTCTGAAAGCCAGGCTTGTAGTGGTTTACAGTCCACCTCAGCTGCCAAAGCATCTAATGCAGCCTCCATGTCCACAGCTACTCCTGCTGTAGCCTCACCAACATACACGGATGAGTCAGCTGAATTGTTTGACTAGAATGACAGTGACATGCTGCTTGAGGATGCACAGCAACTACAGTGCTCTGATTCAATCTCTGAGGTTGAGGAAGGGGGTGCCAGTGACACACAAATAACTGGCACTCATGTTCCCCCACCAGCTGCAGCATATTGCGAGGTTGGCTCCAGTGACGAGGAGATAGGGGGTGATGATGAGGTCACTGACTCCACCTGGGTGCCTGATCGAACAGAGGAGTCATGTGAGGAGGAGGAGGCACAACAAACACGAGGCACAACGTCCTCTATGACCAACCATAGCCAGTCCAAGGCATCAGATGTCAGAGCTGCTCAGGTGCAGAGCGCTGTTGTCTCAAAGCACACATCTAGGAACTCTGCTGTCTGGGAGTTCTTTAAGAAATGTGCAGCAGACTGCGCCGTTGCTATTTGTAATCTATGTCAGATGAGGATCAAGCGTGGGAAAGACATCCCACGCTTGGGTACCACGTGCTTGAGGCGACATATGACCACCTGCCATGCATCCCGTTGGCACAACACTTTGCATAGGTCCTCTTCCTCCTCATCTGTCTCTACCCCACTATATGTCCTGCCATGTCATTGCCTACAACCTCCACTGACAGGGATGATGCTACAGTAATGGGTGTACCAGGTCCTTGCTCACAATGTGACAGCATCCCATCAGCTGAAGATTTATTCAGTCAGATTACGTTGCCCCAGCTGCTGCAGCGTAAGAAAAAATATAGTCCCAACCATCCCCAAGCACAGCGTCTAAATGCCAGCTTAGCAAAATTACTCACATTACAGCTGCTGCCTTTCCAGCTGGTGGACTCTGCTTCCTTCCGTGAATTTGCTGAATGTGCTGTACCACAGTGGCAGGTTCCAAAACGCCATTTCTTTTCACGGAAGGCCATTCCAGCACTATACCAGCACATGGAACACAATGTTATGGAGTCATTGGGAAAGGCAGTCAGCAGCAAGGTGCACATGACTTTAGACACGTGGTCCAGCAAGCATGGACAGGGCCGTTACATTTCCTTCACGGCACACTGGGTAACTCTGATTGCAGCTGGGAGGGATCCAAGATGGGGCTCTGTGCTGGAGCTTGTTCATCCACCACACCTCCAGAAAGCTGCTTGCATGAGGTCTGTCTGCTCCACCACCACCTCTTCCTCCTTCTCTGTCTCTGGCGAAGTGGCAGTAAAACCGACGCATGGCAGGGGCTACGCAATGGCTCAAGCAAAAAGATGCCATACTGTGCTTGAGCTGGTTTGTTTAGGGGACAGGTGTCACACCGGGCCAGAAATTCTGTCAGCTCTGCAGGGGCAGGGGCAGGTGCAGAGATGGTTAACACCACACCAGCTTCAGCTGGGAATGGTCATCTGTGATAATGGCAGCAACCTTCTCTCCGCCCTACGCCAGGTTAAGTTGACGCATGTACCATGCCTAGCACACGTCCTAAATCTGGTGGTACAGTGTTTCCTAACCAGGTACCCAGGGCTGGCAGAGCTTCTCAGCCAGGCCAGAAAAGTCTGCAGCCACTCCAGACGGTCATTCCCAGCAAGTGTTCGCCTGGCAGAAATTCAAAGAGAATTCCACCTTCCCACAAACCGTCTGATCTGTGACATGCCAACCAGCTGGAACTCAACATTAGCAATGCTGCAGAGTCTGCACAAGCAGCAGAGGGCCATCAACGAGTACCTGTGTGAGTATGGCACAAAGACAGGTTCAGGTCAACTTGTTTTTTTTTTCCCCTGCAGTGGCTGATGATCATGGATGCATGCACTGTACTGTCGCCATTTGAGGAGACAACAAGGATGGTGAGCAGGGACAGTGCATGCATCAGTGACACAATTCCTTTAGTGTTCCAGCTGGAGCGCACTCTGCGGGGAATTATAGATGTGGCACTAAAGGCAGAGCAGCAGGAGGAAGAGGAGGCCTTCCCTAGCTCTCAAGGCCCCAGTCTTTATGCAGACAGCATTCCTGCGGGTCCTCAGATCAGACAGGAGGAGGATGAGGAGGAAGATTTAAGTAGTGGGGGCATTGAAGGTGGGGATTCCTCAAGGGAGGGTTTTGTGTGCCCAGAAACCCAAGGACTAGTACGTGGCTGGGAGGAGGAAGTGCACGATGGGGTCATCCTCATTGACCAGGAAGACTCAGAAGCTAATGCCACCTCCAACCTATGCTGCATGGGCTCCCTTATCCTGCAAAGCCTGGTAAAGGACCCCAGGATTCGAGCTATCAAAGAGAGGGTCACTACTGGTTGGGAAGCCTTCTTGATCCACGATACAAGGGTAAAGTTGCAGAGCTCACCCTGCCCGTACAGAGGGAGCACAGGATGAAACAACTTGAGGACTGTTAGGTCTTGACCCTGCTCCCTGGTGGTGGGAGCAGGGAGTTTCCAGTTTGTCTGGTTTTCTTGTTCAGGCTCTACAGACCATTCCCACTGGGCTGAAGGTCTGCAGTCACATGATCTGCTTAGCCCTATATATAGGGCCAACCAGGCATTTGATCCTTGGATCAGGATAGACTAAGTCTGTGATCCTCTAGTTCCTCGTGTTTATTATAGTTCAAGTTCTGATTATCTATGTATGACTATTTGGCTCTGATTTCTGGATATTCTCTAGTCTGCTCCCTAAGTAATATCTGCATTTCTGATATCTCGTTTATGACCTGGCTTGGCTTCGGGAACTTCTTCTGTATGTATCTTGTCTGTTTAGATTTGTCTGTACGTGTCTAGTTCAGTTGTTTTCACTAAACAGGCATTTGGCCACGAAGCCATATGGTGTGAGTGATTCCAGGGCTTTGTCTGAACTCCCTGGCTGGGAGTGTGAGGATTTGCAGTGTGCTGCATTCACGTATCAAGTTCTGTTTTGCATTGTTTTCAAGTTCAGGTGTTTTCACTTTACAGGCATTTCACAAAGCCATATGGTGTGAGTGATTCCAGGGCTTTGTCTGAACTCCCTGACTGGGAGTGTGGAGATTTGCAGTGTGTTGCATTTATTGTATCACGTATCTAGTTCTGTCTTGCACTATAGGATTCACATTTTTCAAGTATTGGGTCCTGTCCTGCAGTGAGTAGAATTCATCGTGTTTCTGAAGTGTTGCAAGGGATTGCTGATGTCTGCAAACAAAACCATATACCTGCCCTAAAGGCTTCACTCTACACAGCCTGGGGGCTTCCCATCACCCTATAGGGGCCTACCGTTACAAGGATGCTCTAAAGCGACACTTGTGTAACACCTTTCCAGGCACTGGTAGGTTACCAAGTGATAACACAGGTGCTTCTGAGGATGCGGATGATCAGAGGAAGAGCGGTGAAGGCCGGGGCCGCTTGACTCATGCCTTTTTAATTTTTTTTAGTCCACGACGCCCAGGGACGTCAAATGTAGGCACCCATTGCCAGCGTCTTCACCATATGGTGCAGGACTACCTAGGGGCAAGGGCAGACCTGGATACCTTTACAGCAGATGATCCACTGGCTTTCTGGGTGTTGAGATTGGATCACTGGCCAGAATTTAGCCAATATGCTATGCAGCTACTAGGTTGCCCTTAATCCAGCGTGCTTTCTGAAAGGACGTTCAGTGCCGCTGGAGGTTTTGTCACAGACAAAAGAGTGCGTCTGTCCACCGACTCTGTAGACCGGCTGACATTTATAAAAATGAATCAGTCCTAGATCAGCAGCTAGCAATCCCCTGATGCTGACGTAATGGAATAGATCGGGGATGTCTTCTGCATTCCCAAAATCTCCACCACTGCACTCTTCCACAATACCACAGAGGGGTTACTTACGGTGTGAAGGCACTTGCTGCCACCAAAGGCACAATATTTGGGTGCGCTGCCACTGACGCCTATATTACCAGATTCATATCATTTTAATATTGGACTGCAGGGTTACTTTCATCCAAAGCCTGCATAAGTTTCACCATAATTTAGCCAAAAAATCACTAAACTTGTTCTGCGTGTCCTAAAATGTCTCCTCTTTTCATACAGACTGCCACCCCAAGCAGTTGTTTATGAATAGATTAAAGGAAAACCATTTACCGTCATTTGAAATGTCATTTTTTTGTTTTTAAATGTTTCTATACATCCTAGAAATCCGCCACTTCACGGGCAGGTTATGGGGACCTCCTAGGCCCGATATTTGAAGGAATTTTTCATTTTTATTCTTAACCTTTATTTCATGGAAAACTCACTGTTCCTTTAAAAACATATTTTTTTAAACTTTTTGTCCTTGTTTCCTGTCCCCCAGGGCACTACCTGGACCCCCATACACCTTTTATGGCAAATATCTTGCATATATGCCCTCTTAGAGGGCACTCTAAAAATCGAACTTTCGATTCCCATTGACTTGCATTGAGTTCGGCTCGTGTTCGCGTTCGAATTCGAACTTTTGAAATTGTTCGAGTTCGAATGCGAACCGAACACGGGGGTGTTTGGCTCATCCCTAGTCATACAGAGTTCTCAGCAGAGCAGCTGGCAGGTATTGCTGTGTTACATAAAGTATGTGTTGATGTGACCCCGGCCTCGTCACACAGAGCACTCAGCAGAGCTGCCGGCAGGAATCACCGTGTTACATAAAGCATGTGTTGATGTTACCCCGGCGTCGTCATACAGAGCTCTCAGCAGAGCTGCCGCAGGAATCACCGTGTTACATAAAGCATGTGTTGATGTTACCCCGGCGTCGTCATACAGAGCTCTCAGCAGAGCTGCCGGCAGGAATCACTGCGTTACATAAAGCATGTTGTCAGGTCCTAGAGGCCCTGACCCCCTGGAGCCCCCTTTCTATCTCACATCCTGCATGCCCTATGCAGGTTCCAGGACTTTATATCAGACTATACACATTCCTGGACTCTGACATTCTACCCTGGAACCTCACCTGCCCTTCATCCTCCCTAATCAGCCCTGCATTTAAGGAAGTCACACCCTCTACCCTGGACTTCCTCATTGATTAATACAGCATATGAATCCACACACTGCTGGGAAGCGCCTCTCTGCAGTATAATTAATGCAGTATATGAATCCACACACTGCCGGGAAGCGCCTCTCTGCGGTATAATTAATGCAGCATATGAATCCACACACTGCTGGGAAGCACCTCTCTGCGGTATAATTAATGCAGCATATGAATCCACACACTGCTGGGAAGCGCCTCTCTGCGGTATAATTAATGCAGCATATGAATCCACACACTGCTGGGAAGCGTCTCTCTGCGGTATAATTAATGCAGTATATGAATCCACACACTGCTGGGAAGCACCTCTCTGCAGTATAATTAATGCAGTATATGAATCCACACACTGCTGGGAAGCACCTCTCTGCAGTATAATTAATGCAGCATATGAATCCACACACTGCGGGGAAGCGCCTCTCTGCAGTATAATTAATGCAGCATATGAATCCACACACTGCTGGAAGCACCTCTCTGCAGTATAATTAATGCAACATATGAATCCACACACTGCGGGGAAGTGCCTCTCTGCAGTATAATTAATGCAGCATATGAATCCACACACTGCTGGGAAGCACCTCTCTGCAGTATAATTAATGCAGCATATGAATCCACACACTGCTGGGAAGCGCCTCTCTGCAGTATAATTAATGCAGTATATGAATCCACACACTGCTGGGAAGCACCTCTCTGCAGTATAATTAATGCAGCATATGAATCCACACACTGCTGGGAAGCGCCTCTGCGGTATAATTAATGCAGCATATGAATCCACACACTGCTGGGAAGCACCTCTCTGCGGTATAATTAATGCAGTATATGAATCCACACACTGCTGGGAAGCACCTCTCTGCAGTATAATTAATGCAGTATATGAATCCGCACCCTGCTGGGCAGCACCTCTACAGTATAATTAATGCAGCATATGAATCCACACACTGCTGGGAAGCGCCTCTCTGCGGTATAATTAATGCAGCATATGAATCCACACACTGCTGGGAAGCGCCTCTCTGCAGTATAATTAATGCAGTATATGAATCCACACACTGCTGGGAAGCACCTCTCTGCAGTATAATTAATGCAGCATATGAATCCACACACTGCTGGGAAGCGCCTCTCTGCAGTATAAGGCTGGGGTCAGACGAGCGTAGTGTTCACGTCCGTGATTGCACCTAAAAGTACGTCCGTGATAGCATGAAAGTAAGTCCATTGGAGCCTGACACATGAAGTACGTCCGCACTGAACTGCGGACGCACAACGGCCGCGGCAAACGGACGCAGGTTAGGCAAGAACGTAATACTGCTAGAACGGACGTGCGGAGTGCGCCACGTCCACAACGTCCGCATAGCTTTGTGTGTGAGTGATGGAGCGAGGTCAGACGGACTGCATTTATACGTCCAGCATTTTTGACGGACAGAATGTTTTTTCATTGTAATTTATTTTCCCCTCCTACATCCGTCAAAAAATAACTTCAGTGAAAAAACGGACTGTGTGACCACTACTGCGTCATCCGTACTGACGATGTCCGTACTGCTGGGACCAACCCTAGTGACGCCACTGCTTATCACCCAATTTGCCCTGGTATTGCGCCATTCTCTCTTTTAATTTATTTGAGGTTTAAGAAGCCCTTCCAGAATGACAACAGATTGATGGGAGGAGCCCCCCAGAGAGGCTTAAAGGCATATAACATGAGCCTATAGGCTCTGAGTTTGTGAGTGAGATACTTACTATTCTGCTTACAATTTAACCTCATTTTTTGTACCAAACATACTATGCTATGAGAGTCTTTTTTGCTTTTACTTTCCAGAGTATTCCACAGAAACGAAAATAATCAGAAATTTCTGAGATCTAGGAGAGCTTGTCAAGTTCTTGCTTTTCTGCGCTCCCTTAACAAACAAAGTTTGTACTCTTTGCTTATTTTTGGTGTGAGACACACTGGTGGTGAGCCGCAATATTGTATAAACTATAGTAGATAATCTCACACATTTACATTATCTGTTTAGCGCCGTACGCACTTTACACTGAAAAGTGTTACATGTTTACAGGCGCATTCTGTATATAATAGTAACACAGTGACTATATACAGAATGCACCTGTAAACATGTAACACAGTGACTATATACAGAATGCGCCTGTAAACATGTAACATAGTGACTATATACAGAATGCACCTGTAAACATGTAACACATTGACTATATACAGAATGCACCTGTAAACATGTAACACAGTGACTATATACAGAATGCGCCTGTAAACATGTAACAGTGACTATATACAGAATGCGCCTGTAAACATGTAACACAGTGACTATATACAGAATGTACCTGTAAACATGTAACACAGTGACTATATACAGAATGCACCTGTAAACATGTAACATAGTGACTATATACAGAATGTACCTGTAAACATGTAACACAGTGACTATATACAGAATGTACCTGTAAACATGTAACATAGTGACTATATACAGAATGCACCTGTAAACATGTAACACAGTGACTATATACAGAATGCGCCTGTAAACATGTAACACAGTGACTATATACAGAATACACCTGTAAACATGTAACACAGTGACTATTTATTTCTATTTTTTTTATCTTGCGTTTATTACTTTGAATTGTTACAGAAATTCAATGTTCTTGAATCCAGGACATACTTGAAGGAGAGAAATCTCAATGTGTCCTTCCTGGTAAAATCCTCTATTTATAAATAAATAAATGTTGTAACATATGTTCACTTTGTACATGTAATGTTTTTCAAACAGGATGACATTAATGGTATTTCCACAGGGTGACCAGTGATGGAGAAAGCAGCCCCTGGAACATTCAGGAAGGGGGGCATGACTGCTGGCCTGGGATGATTAGTGCAGGTGTGCAGTAGTTAGTGATTGGCCAAGCAGCAGGTGTATGCTAATGAGGACGCCCATTTAATGAGGGAGGGAAACCTTACCTGGTCACTCCCTTTCTGACTTGGGAAGGGTTGTCACGTTCCCGCCCTCCCGCCCCTGTTATTTATTTTTCATATTTGTGTCACAGCTTGCGTGAACCCTGGCCAGCGAGGAAGTCCTATGGATAAGCCGCCGGAGAAGGTGGGCGATGGGAGAGACGTCCTCGGTCCTGTGTAAAGTCAAGAGAGCGACAAGCTCTGGCTGGTGGTGAGAACTGCCTACTGTTAATTGCTGCAGTAGGGTCAGATTGGACATGTTGGGGTATTGTTGGGTTGTGAAATTAGTTGTTATGTTAAAGAATTAAATACAAGCTGTGGCCTATGCCCTTTCCATATATACATATTGTGTTGTGTGTTTATTTAAGGGCATGGGAAAAGAATAAGGACCCAGGTTTAAGCAGTTAAGAGAGGTTGTCATGATGTATTAGCGGAGTGTGGGATGTCATGATGGTGAAGCGGAGTGTGGGATGTCATGATGGAGGAGTGGAGTGCGGGATGTCATGATGGAGGAGTGGAGTGCGGGATGTCATGATGGAGGAGTGGAGTATGGGTTGTGGTGATGGTGAAGTAGAGTGTGGGATGTTGTGATGTATTGGTGGAGTGTGGATCGAGGGATGTCATGATGGAGGAGTGCAGGTTGTGGTGATGGTGGAGCATGGTTTTTGGTGATGGTGGAGTGGAGTGCGGGATGTGGTGACGTTGACTTCCTACCACTTGTCTGCGTGTTAAATCACTGTCCTAATCACCCAAAATAAAATCCTCCCTAATTCCTTCGGCCCATTCGTCTCCTCTCCTCACACTTGGTTGCTTTTCGTCGGCATTCACTTTGCGTTCTTTGTATTACCTAGTTTGTCTTCTGGCCACCATGAGACCAGCACAGGAGTAAACCCAGAGTGCTCACCGGTACCTGGTGCAGGAATCTGCCCGTAGGGTTTTTTATGATTGTGAATGTGCGGCTGCTTTTGTGCTAAGCTGGTGCATCATGGGATATTGGCAGGGGAGTCTATTAAAAGGGGGGGAGGTTCCATTACTCAGAGCTCCCCATAATCAAATCAGAATTACATTTCCCGCCTGCCGACACCAACGCGCCGCTCATTTCCACCTCTTTGCTCTAAATGATCATTTCAGTGACTCTCTGAGTAATGTGCCCGACCCCGGGAGACTTGGTACTCATCTAGAAGAGACTGGAAGGGGAACCCAAAGGGCCTCTATCATATAGGAGAGCTGCCCGGGTCACTACCTTATGAAAGGGGGGGGGGGTCAGGGCCACCAAACAGGAGGTCTGCAAGGGGGGCCGTGCTCCTATCATACAGCAATGGTCAGACATTATTGAGGTCCTATGAAGTAGGGTCACCTTGGAGTAGGCCCCATTTGATGTTGTGGATTTGGTTTCTCATGTTGTTCTCCACTTGCTCATTGTGTTTATGATGGAGGAGGAGGTAGACCACTGAGTGTCGTTGTTTGCCAGAGTCGGGAATTGCCTCATCCCTCTCAGGTTTTTTTTTTTTTTTTCAAAAGACTGTCAGGGTTACTCAAAGAGAATCGAAAAGTCACTGCACGTTCAGTGACTTTTCATTCTCTTCAATTCGGCGCGATTTGGTGATCCCATTTCGGCGACGCTGCGGTGTATTCAGCAAGCACCACAGGCCGTCGTAGCGCAGGGAAAAGTCGCCGCAAAACCCGGCGAACACACACACACACCAAAACCTGCAAAAGCATCTGGATTAACCCCACTGAACAAGCCGGAGAAACCCGAGCAGGAGCCGATCACAGCGCAGAGCAGCCGCCGGAAAAAGCCGACACCGCAGACGAATGGAGTGAAAAAAAACAGTACGCTTAAATGTTTGAAAAGTGAAACGCTGTTTGCAAAGAAACTACTGAGCGAAAAGGTCTGAAATTTACATAAAATCCGGTGAATGAGAATAAAAAGGCTGTTACAGAAAAAAGAAACGATTAAAAAAAAAAAGGGAAAAAATCTTATCTCAAAAAATGCCTAAAAGATCCTAAAAAATCTATAAATAAAGAGACTTTTTGCTGCAGATTAAAATAATAAACGGTTTATTAGATATTGAATTAAAACAGGAATATTTTTAACATTGAAGCCTATGGGATTCTCCTGAATAAACCTGACGAATGAAACCACTGAACAGTAGGGCAATTCGGCAACTTTTCACTGCTGGTTTATGTTCTCTGAATTAATGAAGCATTGCTTCTCTATGGGGATTCACTGCCCTCAAACAGGCACCGAACAGGCACCGTATGTGGAGGCAATTCACCAGGATTTGGGGAACTGCCTGCTCTCTGAATAGCCGAATGGCCAGGAAAAGTAACCGAACGCTGAGTTTCAGCGTTCGGTTTCCTTTCGGCCCCAATTCGGATCTCTTTGAATTACGCTGTATGATCCAAACTACAAAAGTCTCGTCCCAGTGCAGCACCCCCTGCCGTTGGCCGGATTGTGAGACCTGTCGGAGTTTGTTGGCACTGAGCACCGGCTCTTCATGGATAACTCCCTTGGTGTCTTGTTGATCTTGTGTAGAGCCGGCCGTTCCAGTATCCATGGGGTTGGCTTTCTGCTAGCTGATCTGTAACCCAAGCTCCCTCCATCTTTACGCCCTCACCCTCCTTGGCGCATGTTTCACTGGTCTTCTTTTGTCGATCAGAATATGACTAAACTTTAATAGGAGCAGCAGGAAATGCTGGCAGAATGCTTGGAAATGCTGGCAGAATGCTTGGTTGTGTAGGGAGAGGTATTAGCAGTAGGAAAAGGGAAGTGCTCATGCCACTGTACAGAGCACTGGTGAGACCTCACTTGGAGTACTGTGTGCAGTACTGGAGACCGTATCTCCAGAAGGATATAGACATCTTAGAGAGAGTTCAGAGAAGGGTACTAAAATGGTGTACGGCTTGAAGGAGAAAAGTTACCAGGAAAGGCTTAATGATCTTAACATGTACAGCTTGGAAAAAAGACGAGACAGAGGAGATATGATAGAAACATTTAAATACGTAAAGGGAATCCACAAGGTAGAGGAAGGGAGTATATTTAAAAGGAAACAAAGTAGCAAAACAAGAGGACATAGTCTTAGATTAGAAGGGGCAAAGGTTTAAAAGTAACATCAGGAAGCATTATTTTACTGAGAGGGTGGTGGATACATGGAACAGTCTTCCAGTAGAAGTGGTAGAGGCCAAAACAGTAATTGAATTTAAGCAGGCATGGGATAGGCATAAGGCTATCCTAAACAAAAGATAAATCCAGGTAAAGTATCCATGTAATTGGGCAGACTAGATGGGCCGAAAGGTTCTTATCTGCCGACATTTTTCTATGTTTCTATGTTAATCAATGGACTAGGAGGAATAATAAACGTAGCCCCCCCTAGTCTTTTGGTGGAGGTGAAATGTCAATAGATTTTCTCTTTGCTGTTTAGTTAGAGTCAAGAAAATCTGACTAAGTCGATCACGTGATTTCAGTTCACGGATTGGCCAGTCGGCTCTTGGAGACATGAAGCAGCCGGTGTTTTGAGACTCTGGTGTTGTTTCCAAACCAATTTTGCATGTCGGTTCATTATTTTTGGGGCTGTGATGCCTGACAGGACTTTCCATGTTGTTGGAAGACAGGTAAGGTGGTGGTTGTGACATGCGTCATTTGGACTTGATGGACCTGGAGATGTATTTGGGAGGTGCGGGACGCATGTTCTGTTATTCTCCTCGCCCTCATTGTGTCTGATCCGAGTTGTGCATGAATAAAGTTATTGTCTATTGTTATGGTCGCGTGTATCTGTTTATCTGCTGTATATTGGAGTTAATCTTGTTTGTCAGGCACACACTGCCCCATTATCTGATTCCTGTTACAATGGTTTATATAGTTACTGTGTGGTCATTTAATTGTTAATGTATTGAGAGCGTCTGATGCTCGGCCTGTGATTACATGACACCATATTGATTCATGTCTGGTTCACCTGATGTTGGGGGGGGGGGGGGCGCCGCTGTGTAATTCTCCATTGTCTCTACCCCCTCCTGGCACTGTATATGTACAATAAAGGTGTTCAGTCTGTCCGTTCCATTGTAACCCAGATCTACAGCCTCCTCTTATTTCTATTTCTCCCAGTCTTTGAGCGTCGTCTGAGGACAGGAGGGAGGCACGAGCGTCTGCCTGAGGAGAACACAGGGGTCCAGCAAGGAAGTGGCATTGACAGATGTGACCCTGTCAGGGTATAGAGATCTGTCACAGTGGGGTACCTTTTTGTGAGGTTCCTTCTTGATGGTCCTGTCGGCCAGTCAGGACGGGACCCGTTGTTAGTAGCTGGTTGCTTTTGTGCTGCTGGATGTTGATGCAGGTTTCTTGGTTTCTCCGGGCAGTAGGTGTGGATCACCTTACGGTTCTGGTACTGACATACTCTTCATGTGGGCTTTTTGCTGCTGCTGGATACTGGTTCTGTGACGCTGATAGTTTTGGATCTTGTAGTGCTTTGCTTCCCCTCTGCTGCTCGCCGCCGGACCTTGGTGTTTTGTGGTGCTTCTTTCTGCCGGATGTTCTTCTAGTCTCGGCTGCGGGTGGATACGTTGTTGCCCTGCGGCAGTCTTTACCCCTGGGAGGATTCTTTGGTAAATGGAGCGTTGCTTAGCCTAGGATTGTCTTCGGTATCTGCTCGGTCTGGTCGCCCAAGCTGTCAGCCGGTCGTGTCCAGAGCCTCCAGTACGGGCAAATCCTTGTATTTCCTATTAACCAGCATCATGCCTTCATCATTATTATTTATTAAGCGCCGACACATTCCGCAGCGCTGTACAAAAGGTGCAGTGAGTAAAGACAGGACAATTCTACAATACATACAGGAGGCCGGCCAGTATTGCTGCCAGCAGATACAGGAGGACATGAGGACCCTATTCCTGGGGGAACGTAGTCTAGATGCTCTGTGTAGATGATCCTTCTCTGCAGCACAATACCCCCAACCAACATCACTTCCTCTGCTCTACATGCCTCACTAACTCACACATTCCACTTGCCCACCTTACAACCCATTCATTCCACTTGCCCACCTCACGCATTTCACTTGCCCGCTCACTAACTCACGCTTCTGCCTGCTTGCCCGCCTTAAGCATTCCGCTTGCACGCCGGACTCACGCATTCCACGCCGTACTCAAGCATTCCGCTTGCCCGCCTCATGCATTCATTTTCACCTGACCACAAAACAAACGCATTCCCTGCCCACCTCACTAACTACGCATTCCGCCTGCCTGTCACGGATCCCCTGGTTACCAAGATGGTGGTCCCTTACGCAGACCGCTCACTACCCTTCCGATCCTTAGAGTGGTCGGCACGTCTAGACAGATACAGAATACGTCAAGATAGGTATACACAAAGAACGATACTAGGAGGGTACACAAGACCTTAGAATGGTTGGCTCTTCCCAAGACCTAAACAATAGAAGAGGTAGTCTGATGCGTGCTTAGGATGCCACACAGACTGACCTCAATACTAAGATAGAAGAGTAAACGCCAATACCAGGGGTTATGCACAGAATAGTTGTTTGCCAATGCCAGGGGTCGGTACACAGAATAGTTGTTTGCCAATGCCAGGGGTCGGTACACAGAATGGTCGTTTGCCAATGCCAGGGATCGGTACACAGAATGGTTCGTTTGCCAATGCCAGGGGTCGGTACACAGAATGGTTCGTTTGCCAATGCCAGGGGTCGGTACACAGAATGGTTCGTTTGCCAATGCCAGGGGTCGGTACACAGAATGGTCAGTTTGCCAAATGCCAAGGGTCAATACACAGAATAGCCAATAATTTACAACAGAATACAAGAGCTCTGCGGGAAGTAACTACCACGTCAGGGCACCAGTGAGAATGAGAAGCCGGGCTTTAAACTCTGCGGGTCCGCGTCATACGCCTGGCCCCGCCCCCCGGCGTCCCACGTGTGCGGAAGCGTTCCGCGATATCACTCGGCGCCTGGCCAGCGAGCAGCGAGGAAGCCGCTGCCAGGCGCCGGGAGGGGGGGCCGCGGACAACCGTCACAGAACCCCCCCCTCTACGGGCGGCCACTGGACGACCCCCAGGGGCACAGGGATGAGCCAAATAGAAGGCCTTCACCAAGCGAGGGGCATGAACCTCAGTAGCCGGAAGCCAAGAGCGGTCCTCCGGACCGTAGCCCACCCAGTCCACTAAGTACTGAAGGACCCCCTAGAAACCCTGGCGTCCAGAATGGCCTTAACTTCAAACTCCTCCTCGCCCTCCACAGAGACCGAGAAGGAGGGACACGGAGGCCCTGGTGTACCGATTACACAAAAGCGGTTTTAAAAGGCTCACGTGGAACACGTTGTGTTCCTGATATGGGAGGGCAGTGCCAAGGCATAGGAGACCGGGCTGAGTCGCCGCAGTATCTTGTAAGGGCCTATGTATCTGGGGGCTAGTTTCATCGATGGCACTAAGAGCTTAATGTTCCGCGAAGAAAGCCAAACCCTGTCCCCGACTTGATACACAGGTGCTGGTCCCCTACGTCTATCGCCTTCGTTTTCTGGACAATACTGCTCCTCTCCAGTGCCTGTTTAACCCTCCCCCAGGTCTCAGTCAATGACGCCAAGTGCTCATCCAGAGCAGGAATCGCGGTATCAGGAAATGCAGTGGGAAGCACGGGAGGATCAAATCCGTAAACCGTGAAGAAAGGGGAATGACCACTGGCTTCACTCACGGCACTGTTTAGGGCATACTCGGCCCAAGGTAGCAGGTCTGACCAATTATCCTGTCGTTCAGATATGAAACACCTGAGATACTTCTCAACATTTTGATTGGCCCTTTCTGCTGCCCCGTTCGTTTGGGGATAGGCCGAGGAGAAGGACAGGTCTATTCCCACATTCTTGCAGAACCCCCTCCAGAATCTGGAGACAAACTGGGTCCCCCTATCAGAAACAATCCAAGAGGGATACCGTGTATGCGGACCACGTTGGCGATGAAAATGGGCACCAGCTCGGCTGCTGACGGTAGCTTCCGAAGAGGAACATAGTGACCCATTTTGGAAAAGCGATCTATAATCGTGAGTACAACAGTATTCCCTTTGGACTCGGGTAACTCTACTATAAAATCCATGGCTATCTGCGACCATGGTCGTTCGGGGATAGGCAGGGGCTGGAGTAAACCAATGGGCGCTGTCTTAGGGCTCTTATTTCTTGTGCATACCTCGCACACGGCTATGTAATCTTTAATATCCCGGCGCATCGTGGGCCACCATAGCAGTTTTCGGATGCTAGCCACTGTTTTGGTGATCCCCATATGCCCAGAGGTTTTATTGTCATTGGTACATCTTAAGGACTTCTTCTCTTTCCTTCTCAGGTACAAAGAGCTTCGCGGGAGGCCTCCCCCCGGAGCCTTATCTTGGACAGTCTGCAATCGGATCATCAGAGGGGATGAGACACTAATCGTGGTAGAGGCTATAATCCTCTCCTGAGGTACAATGGGATGTTGATCCTGCACGTTATGTTCATAGGATTCATACTGTCTAGATAACGCATCTGCTTTAATGTTTCTTGACCCAGGTCTATATGTGAGGACGAAATTAAAACTTGAAAGAAACAAAGACCATCTCGCTTGTCTGGCGTTCAATCGTTTCGCGTCTCCAATGTACGTGAGATTCTTATGATCAGTTATGATAACGATTGGGTCCGTAGATCCCTCTAATAAGTATCTCCACTCTGCCAAGGCTGCGATAACTGCTAACAACTCTCTATTACCGATGTCATAGTTTCTCTCGGCCGGAGACAACTTCCGGGAATAGAAGCCGCATGGATGCAAAGGTTTATCGGGTGCCCGCCTTTGGACAAGACTGCTCCAAGACCGAGTTCGGAGGCGTCAACCTCGAGTTGGAAGGGCAGAGCTGGATCAGGATGTCGGAGAACAGGGGCAGTCGTGAATGCCTGTTTGAGGGCCTCGAAGGCTTGCCTGGCCTGGGGTGTCCATTTCTGATTTCCCACCCCTTTCCTAGTCATGGCCGTGAGAGGAGCTACCAAGGCCGAAAAGTCTTTAATGAACCTTCGATAATAGTTGGTAAAACCTAGAAACCTCTGAATGGCTTTAAGCCCTTGGGGTAGGGGCCAGTCGAGGATTGCCGACAATTTACCAGGATCCATCTGAAACCCCTCAGGGGTTATGATATACCCAAGGAAGTGCACCTTCTCTATATCAAATAGGCACTTTTCTAATTTGCAGTATAAGCCGGCCTTCAATAGTCTCCTTAACACTTGTTGCACATGGGCGTGATGGGTCTCCTTATCTGGAGAGTATATCAGGATGTCATCGAGATACACTATGACGAATGTTTGCAGAAAATCCCTTAGGGTGTCATTTATGAGATCCTGAAACACAGCTGGCGCGTTACATAAGCCAAAGGGCATTACCAGGTATTCGTAATGCCCGCTACGCGTATTAAAAGCCGTCTTCCACTCGTGCCCCTTTTTCACCCTTATCAGATTGTAGGCCCCGCGTAAATCGAGCTTCGTGTATATACGGGCCCCTTTCAGTCGGTCGAACAACTCTGTTATAAGGGGTATGGGATATGCATTTCTTATGGTTATTCTGTTTAAACCTCTATAATCTATGCATGGTCGCAAGTCTCCCTCTTTCTTGGAGACGAAAAAGAAACCAGCTCCTGCTGGGGAGGAGGACCGTCTAATGAATCCACGCTCGAGATTCTCTTTATATACTCCTCCATAATGTCGTTCTCCTTTTGCGACAAGGGGTATACATGTCCTCTGGGAGGCATAGTACCGGGGAGTAACTCTATGGCACAGTCATACGGGCGATGTGGTGGTAAAACCTCAGTCCTGGCCTTCGAAAAAACCTCCTTTAATGCCTGATAACAGTCAGGGACTACTGTGGATAAAGGAGGTGCTGTGGCGATATTAAGGCTACCAATAACAGTGACCCTGCCCATGCATTTCAACTGGCAACTGGGACCCCAACATTTTATGTCTCTCTGGACCCAATCAATCACTGGGTTATGCTCAGTCAACCATGGAAACCCTAGGACGACGGGGCATGAGGGAGAGTCAATAATCTGGAATCGTATGGTTTCCCGGTGCAAAACCCCTGTGTTCATGCATACCTCTATAGTGTCGTGGGTGATATGGGGACATGACAAGGGTTTCCCGTCTATGGCCTCCACCATTAGAGGTCTTTCTTTGAGAACTAGAGGCATGAGGTTCTTGGAGGCAAACACTCTATCCATAAAGTTACCTGAGGCTCCAGAGTCTAGGAACGCCTCAGTCTCGAGGTGCACCCCCTCCCAGGTTAAGGAGATGGGCACCAGAATCCGGGTTTTTTTTTTTTCGTTATCAACAAAGGAGGCATAGAGCGAACCGATTACCTGGCTAGTAGGTGTTCTCTGGCCCGGCTTGCCAGTGTCACCCCTGCCACCCCTGGGTCTTTGAGGACATTGAAGACGAAAATGCCCTGCCCCGGCACAGTAAAAACAGAGCCCCCTTTCCCTTCTGTAAGTTCTCTCAGCCTCTGAAATACCTGTTCTACCTATCTGCATGGGTTCTACGACCGGTAGATCGGTTCTTTCTGGCTCTGAAGTACCTGACGTATTGGTGTGTCTGGGTACCAAGGGTAAAGGAGGCAAAACCCTTCTGGGTCTGTCTCTAGAATGCCTCCTGTCCCTAATTTGGTCGTCCATGGCAATACAGAAATCAACCAAATGGTCCAGATGTTCTGGCAACTTCAAGGGAGCCAGCTCAAACATCAAAGCCTCGTTCAGGCCTTCGGTAAACGCCAAGGTTAAAACGTCGTTAGGCCAGTGTACCTCAGAAGTCAAGGTCTTAAATTCTATGGCATAGTCGGAGACTCTCCTATTACCTTGCTTAATGTGGAATAAGGACCTGCCTGCATTGGTGGCCCTTCTAGAGGGATCAAACGTACGTTTTAGTTCAGAGGTAAAGCCCTCATAGTCATATATGATGGGCTTTTTGTTTTCCCACAATGGCGTGGCCCACAGTAACGCTTTATCAGTTAAATGGTTAATTAGGTAGCCTACTTTGGCTTTATCGGATACACAGGAGCCTGGATTGTTCTCGAATAGAATCTCTAGTTGGGTCAAAAAACCCCGACACAAGTTAGGCGTACCATCATAGCGTACGGGTGCCTTCATACTGAGCCTACACCCCTCGGGTGAGGCCGAACTGGCCCTAGGCAATACTGGTTCTGGAGGACTTGCAGTACCAGTAGTGGATCGATTCAACAGGGTTTGCAGAGCAAGAGCAATTTGGTCCATCCTGTGGTCCTGCTCTTCTTGTCGGGCTGCAATTCTTGTCAACTGAGAAGAGAGGTCTGCGGGATCCATGGGCCCTGACGTAATGTCACGGATCCCCCTGGTTACCAAGATGGTGGTCCCTTTACGCAGACCGCTCACTACCCTTCCGATCCTTAGAGTGGTCGGCACGTCTAGACAGATACAGAATACGTCAAGATAGGTATACACAAAGAACGATACTAGGAGGGTACACAAGACCTTAGAATGGTTGGCTCTTCCCAAGACCTAAACAATAGAAGAGGTAGTCTGATGCGTGCTTAGGATGCCACACAGACTGACCTCAATACTAAGATAGAAGAGTAAACGCCAATACCAGGGGTTATGCACAGAATAGTTTGTTTGCCAATGCCAGGGGTCGGTACACAGAATGGTTCGTTTGCCAATGCCAGGGATCGGTACACAGAATGGTTCGTTTGCCAATGCCAGGGGTCGGTACACAGAATGGTTCGTTTGCCAATGCCAGGGGTCGGTACACAGAATGGTTCGTTTGCCAATGCCAGGGGTCGGTACACAGAATGGTCAGTTTGCCAAATGCCAAGGTCAATACACAGAATAGCCAATAATTTACAACAGAATACAAGAGCTCTGCGGAAGTAACTACCACGTCAGGGCACCAGTGAGAATGAGAAGCCGGGCTTTAAACTCTGCGGGTCCGCGTCATACGCCTGGCCCCGCCCCCCGGCGTCCCACGTGTGCGGAAGCGTTCCGCGATATCACTCGGCGCCTGGCCAGCGAGCAGCGAGGAAGCCGCTGCCAGGCGCCGGGAGGGGGGGCCGCGGACAACCGTCACACCCCTCACACATTCCACCTGCCGCCTCACGCTTCCGCCTGCCCGCCTCACTAACTCACGCATTCCGCTTCTGCCCGCCCCACGCATTCCGCCTGCCCGCCTCACTAACTCACGCATTCCGCCTGCCCGCCTCACGCATTCCGCCTGCCCGCCTCACTAACTCACGCATTCCGCCTGCCCACCTCACACATTCCACCTGCCCGCCTCACGCATTCCGCCTGCCCGCCCCACGCATTCCGCCTGCCCGCCTCACTAACTCATGCATTCTGCCTGCCCGCCTCACGCATTCCGCCTGCCCGCATTCCACTATGCCGCTTCACTAACTCACGCATTCTGCCTGCCCGCCTCACTTACTCATGCATTCCGCCTGCCTGCCTCACGCATTCCGCCTGCCCGCATTCCACTATGCCGCTTCACTAACTCATGCATTCCACCTATTTCTCTCACTAAATCTGTATTAATGTCATTCTCGCTCCTCCGTCCATGTAGTAGTTTCCACGGGAAGCAGATGCTCCATTCCTCCAGTATTGGCTTCTTGAAGGTCCTGACTAACTGTACAATTATACCCATGTACAGCGCTGTGGAATGTGTTGGTGCTTTATATAGTCTACTGACTGTATGTGGAACTCAATCCACTCGGAGCAGGGGAGATATTGGGAAAGTAAATATCGGACTCGGTGGTCCTGTGGAATGACTTGGCGTGTCTGCTTACCGGGATAATGCCAGGTTAAGTGCCTGCTTACCGGGATAATGCCAGGTTAAGTGCCTGCTTACCGGGATAATGCCAGGTTAAGTGCCTGCTTACCGGGATAATGCCAGGTTACGTGCCTGCTTACCGGGATAATGCCAGGTTACGTGCCTGCTTACCAGGATAATGCCAGGTTAAGTGCCTGCTTACCGGGATAATGCCAGGTTACGTGCCTGCTTACCAGGATAATGCCAGGTTAAGTGCCTGCTTACCGGGATAATGCCAGGTTACGTGCCTGCTTACCAGGATAATGCCAGGTTACGCGCCTGCTTACCGGGATAATGCTAGGTTACGCCTGCTTACCGGGATAATGCCAGGTTAAGTGCCTGCTTACCGGATAATGCCAGGTTACGTGCCTGCTTACCAGGATAATGCCAGGTTAAGTGCCTGCTTACCGGGATAATGCCAGGTTAAGTGCCTGCTTACCGGGATAATGCCAGGTTAAGTGCCTGCTTACCGGGATAATGCCAGGTTACGTGCCTGCTTACCAGGATAATGCCAGGTTAAGTGCCTGCTTACCGGATAATGCCAGGTTACGTGCCTGCTTACCAGGATAATGCCAGGTTACGCGCCTGCTTACCGGGATAATGCTAGGTTACGCCTGCTTACCGGGATAATGCCAGGTTAAGTGCCTGCTTACCGGGATAATGCCAGGTTACGTGCCTGCTTACCGGGATAATGCCAGGTTACTTGCCTGCTTACGGGATAATGCCAGGTTACGTGCCTGCTTACCGGGATAATGCCAGGTTACTGCCTGCTTACCGGGATAATGCCAGGTTACGTGCCTGCTTACCGGGATAATGCCAGGTTACTTGCCTGCTTACCGGGATAATGCCGGGTTACTTGCCTGCTTACCGGGATAATGCCAGGTTACGTGCCTGCTTACCGGGATAATGCCAGGTTACGTGCCTGCTTACCGGGATAATGCCAGGTTACGCTCCTGCTTACCGGGATAATGCCAGGTTAAGTGCCTGCTTACCGGAGATAATGCCAGGTTACGCGCCTGTTTACCGGGATAATGTCAGGTTACGCGCCTGCTTACCGGGATAATGCCAGGTTACGCTCCTGCTTACCGGGATAATGCCAGGTTAAGTGCCTGCTTACCGGGATAATGCCAGGTTACGCGCCTGCTTACCGGGATAATGCCAGGTTACGCGCCTGCTTACCGGGATAATGCCAGGTTAAGTGCCTGCTTACCGGATAATGCCAGGTTACGCGCCTGCTTACCGGGATAATGCCAGGTTACGCGCCTGCTTACCGGGATAATGCCAGGTTACGCGCCTGCTTACCGGGATAATGCCAGGTTAAGTGCCTGCTTACGGGATAATGCCAGGTTACGCGCCTGTTTACCGGGATAATGTCAGGTTACGCGCCTGCTTACCGGGATAATGCCAGGTTACGCTCCTGCTTACCGGATAATGCCAGGTTAAGTGCCTGCTTACCGGGATAATGCCAGGTTACGCGCCTGCTTACCGGGATAATGCCAGGTTACGCGCCTGCTTACCGGGATAATGCCAGGTTAAGTGCCTGCTTACCGGGATAATGCCAGGTTACGCGCCTGCTTACCGGGATAATGCCAGGTTACGCGCCTGCTTACCGGGATAATGCCAGGTTACGCTCCTGCTTACCGGGATAATGCCAGGTTAAGTGCCTGCTTACCGGGATAATGCCAGGTTACGCGCCTGTTTACCGGGATAATGTCAGGTTACGCGCCTGCTTACCGGGATAATGCCAGGTTACGCTCCTGCTTACCGGGATAATGCCAGGTTAAGTGCCTGCTTACCGGGATAATGCCAGGTTACGCGCCTGCTTACCGGGATAATGCCAGGTTACGCGCCTGCTTACCGGGATAATGCCAGGTTAAGTGCCTGCTTACCGGGATAATGCCAGGTTACGCGCCTGCTTACCGGGATAATGCCAGGTTACGCGCCTGCTTACCGGGATAATGCCAGGTTACGCGCCTGCTTACCGGGATAATGCCAGGTTACGCGCCTGTTTACCGGGATAATGTCAGGTTACGCGCCTGTTTACCGGGATAATGCCAGGTTACGCGCCTGCTTACCGGGATAATGTCAGGTTACGCGCCTGTTTACCGGGATAATGCCAGGTTAAGTGCCTGCTTACCGGGATAATGCCAGGTTACGTGCCTGCTTACCGGGATAATGCCAGGTTACGCGCCTGCTTACCGGGATAATGCCAGGTTAAGTGCCTGCTTACCGGGATAATGCCAGGTTACTTGCCTGCTTACCGGGATAATGCCAGGTTACTTGCCTGCTTACCGGGATAATGCCAGGTTACGCTCCTGCTTACCGGGATAATGCCAGGTTACGTTCCTGCTTACCGGGATAATGCCAGGTTACTTGCCTGCTTACCGGGATAATGCCAGGTTACGCGCCTGTTTACCGGGATAATGTCAGGTTACGCTCCTGCTTACCGGTATAATGTCAGGTTACGCGCCTGCTTACCGGGATAATGCCAGGTTACGCTCCTGCTTACCGGGATAATGCCAGGTTACGCTCCTGCTTACTGGGATAATGTCAGGTTACGCTCCTGCTTACCGGGATAATGCCAGGTTACTTGCCTGCTTACCGGGATAATGCCAGGTTACGCGCCTGCTTACCGGGATAATGCCAGGTTACGCTCCTGCTTACTGGGATAATGTCAGGTTACGCTCCTGCTTACTGGGATAATGTCAGGTTACGCTCCTGCTTACTGGGATAATGCCAGGTTACGCTCCTGCTTACTGGGATAATGTCGGGTTACGCTCCTGCTTACCGGGATAATGTCAGGTTACGCTCCTGCTTACTGGGATAATGTCAGGTTACGCTCCTGCTTACTGGGATAATGTCAGGTTACGCTCCTGCTTACTGGGATAATGCCAGGTTACGCTCCTGCTTACTGGGATAATGTCGGGTTACGCTCCTGCTTACCGGGATAATGTCAGGTTACGCTCCTGCTTACCGGATAATGCCAGGTTACGCTCCTGCTTACTGGGATAATGTCAGGTTACGCTCCTGCTTACTGGATAATGTCAGGTTACGCTCCTGCTCTTACTGGGATAATGTCAGGTTACGCTCCTGCTTACTGGGATAATGTCAGGTTACGCTCCTGCTTACTGGGATAATGTCAGGTTACGCTCCTGCTTACTGGGATAATGTCAGGTTACGCTCCTGCTTACTGGGATAATGTCAGGTTACGCTCCTGCTTACCGGGATAATGCCGGGTTACTTGGGGTCAGGCAGGTTGAGCGACCAGTAAAATATGACCCAAAAAACTTTCATCGTGCATTATATCGACAAATAAAATGTGAAATGCCCCCTTTTAATCGCCCTCGCGGGATGCATATAGAAAATGATTCCATAGATTGTAAGCTCCTATGAGCCGGGCCGCTACACCTCGTTTCCTTCTTACGTCCGTTTATCTGTATCTCGCTCCCTTTGGTTATTATAAAGCGCTGCGGAATCTGTTGGCGCCATATAAATGATGACATAATAATAATAGCTGTTACCCAACACGTTTGGAATCATTGTGTTTATATGCATCGTGCGAGGGCGATATAAAGGGGGCGATATAAAGGGGGCGACATAAAGGGGGCGACATAAAGGGGGCGATATAAAGGGGGCGATATAAAGGGGGCGACATAAAGGGGGCGATTATAAAGGGGGCGATATAAAGGGGGCGATATTAAGGGGGCGATATAAAGGGGGCGATATAAAGGGGGTGATATAAAGGGGGCGATATAAAGGGGGCGATATAAAGGGGGCGATATAAAGGGGGTGATATAAAGGGGGTGATATAAAGGGGGCGATATAAAGGGGGCGATATAAAGGGGGTGATATAAAGGGGGTGACTTCACATTCTATGCACGATGAAGGATTTCTGGGTCGTTACTCATTACATTTCACATTTTATTGATTGCTGTATTTGGACGTTTGGGGGCAGCGACCCGGGAGAACTTAGCTTAACCCTTTTATACCTGGAGTGTCACATCACAACTGTTTAGTTTGAGGTGGAGCGAACAGAGCAGCGAGGAGGAGGGAGAGGAGGAACTTGGCGGCTCAGGGCACTGTGACGGCTTCATATGAAGTGGGGAGACATGCAATCCATTCCCATGCTTCCCCTGTGATCGCTGCACCAGCCGTCTCACCCATAGGCACATGCCTAGCTCACCCAGTGAATGCACTGGCCCTGGACAGCGGTTAATATTTGGGAGGATGATTTCACACAGGAACAGAGGGGTTAATATCTTGGAAGATGAATTACACAGGGTTTAAGAGGGATTTATATCTGGGGGTGTTATACAGGGAGTGAGAGGGGTTAATTCCTGGGAGGGGGTGTTATACAG
>RXON01001875.1:0-98059 GCA_009667805.1 Leptobrachium leishanense | reverse complement strand
CTTTTTAAGCATTTTAAAAAAAAATAATTATTTATCAATTCGAAATTTGACCCGAAATTTAGTGTGGTTGAAAAGTCAGATTTGGGAGGCGCTCGGAAGCACGAAAAATGGTAAATTTCATAGGAAAAAACGAATCTGTACGAAACAAATTGACATCCCTAGTATTTTACCCCTGGGGGGGCTAGCCTGGCAGCTGGTATTTTTATCCCTGGGGGGCCGCTAGGCCTGGCCGCTGGTATTTTACCCCTGGGGGGCCGCTAGGCTGGCAGCTGGTATTTTACCCCTGGGGGGGCTAGGCCTGGCAGCTGGTATTTTACCCCTGGGGGGCGCTAGGCCTGGCCGCTGGTATTTTACCCCTGGGGGGCCGCTAGGCCTGGCAGCTGGTATTTTACCCCTGGGGGGCCGCTAGGCCTGGCAGCTGGTATTTTACCCCTGGGGGGCCGCTAGGCCTGGCAGCTGGTATTTTACCCCTGGGGGGCCGCTAGGCCTGGCAGCTGGTATTTTACCCCTGGGGGGGCCGCTAGGCCTGGCCGCTGGTACCCATTCCCATGATTGTTTTGGCTCTGTGGGAAAAGCCGGTGAGGTTTGGCTGGTTCTTGGTAGTAAATGTCACTGTGGGAGTAAACAAAGCTTCATTTTAGGAAGATAATGGAGTGCGGTGCCCGGCAGACGTCACCGTGTCCACGTCACAGCCCTGCGCGCCTGCAGACACATACCAGCCCTTTCTCTATGGCTCCTTTATGTAGAAGCGAGCCGGCACAGGGAGGCCTTTCACCACGCCGGGTTTCCAGAGTCTCTGTTTTTGGTTGTGCCGTGACGTCGGTGAACGTTTGACTCTGAGAAGTAGAAGCAGTCACCGCGCAGACACAGGTTTACCCTGGCGTCACCAGGCACCCAGCTGGCATAGTGGGTAAAGTGCAGAATGTGCGCTTCTCTCTTGTTTGCCATGTTCCTGTCATATGTGAGGGGTTTGCAGCAGTAGCGCAGTACAAAGTGACAGGCTGGGAGCGCTGACTCACAGCTTTATTTGGGTTTTCAAGCAGATTCCGAGATTTATTCCAAATTCCCGCAGCTTCACCTCACGCTCGGCAACGTGTGAAGCGCTTCCATCTGCTCGGCGAGTCTGTTACAGGGCGACGGCGAACATGACGAGCAGAGGGAGGGTGCCCCACCTCTTATGATAAAATGTGAGAGATCTGCCCCCCCTGTCTATGGCAAGCATGAGAGCGTCCCCCCCTGTCTATGGTAAGCATGAGAGCGTCCCCCCGTGTCTATGGTAAGCATGATAGCGTCCCCCCCCGTCTATGGTAAGCATGAGAGCGTCCCCCCCTGTCTATGGTAAGCATGATAGCGTCCCCCCCTGTCTATGGTAAGCATGAGAGCGTCCCCCCTGTCTATGGTAAGCATAGATAGCGTCCCCCCCGTCGTATATGGCAAGCATGATAGCGTTCCCCCCTGTCTATGGCAAGCAATGATAGCGTCCCCCCCTGTCTATGGCAAGCATGATAGCGTCCCCCCCCGTCTATGGTAAGCATGATAGCGTTCCCCCCCGTCTATGGCAAGCATGAGAGCGTCCCCCCCCTGTCTATGGTTAAGCATGATATAGCGTCCCCCCCCGTCTATGGTAAGCATGATAGCGTCCCCCCCGTCTATGGTAAGCATGATAGCGTCCCCCCCCGTCTATGGCAAGCATGATAGCGTCCCCCCCCTGTCTATGGCAAGCATGATAGCGTCCCCCCCCGTCTATGGTAAGCATGATAGCGTCCCCCCCCGTCTATGGCAAGCATGATAGCGTCCCCCCCTGTCTATGGCAAGCATGATAGCGTCCCCCCCGTCTATGGTAAGCATGATAGCGTCCCCCCCCGTCTATGGCAAGCATGATAGCGTCCCCCCCCTGTCTATGGCAAGCATGATAGCGTCCCCCCCCGTCTATGGCAAGCATGATAGCGTCCCCCCCGTCTATGGCAAGCATGATAGCGTCCCCCCCGTCTATGGCAAGCATGATAGCGTCCCCCCGTCTATGGCAAGCATGATAGCGTCCCCCCCTGTCTATGGTAAGCATGATAGCGTCCCCCCTGTCTATGGTAAGCAGCATGATAGCGTCCCCCCTGTCTATGGCAAGCCTGATAGCGTCCCCCCCGTCTATGGTAAGCATGATAGCGTCCCCCCCGTCTATGGCAAGCATGATAGCGTCCCCCCCCTGTCTATGGTAAGCATGCTAGCGTCCCTCCCTGTCTATGGTAAGCATGATAGCGTCCCTCCCTGTCTATGGCAAGCATGCTAGCGTCCCCCCCGTCTATGGCAAGCATGCTAGCGTCCCCCCCCGTCTATGGCAAGCATGATAGCGTCCCCCCTGTCTATGGTAAGCATGATAGCGTCCCCCCCTGTCTATGGTAAGCCTGATAGCGTCCCCCCCTGTCTATGGTAAGCCTGATAGCGTCCCCCCCGTCTATGGCAAGCATGATAGCGTCCCCCCCGTCTATGGCAAGCATGATAGCGTCCCCCCTGTCTATGGTAAGCATGATAGCGTCCCCCCTGTCTATGGTAAGCATGATAGCATCCCCCCTGTCTATGGTAAGCCTGATAGCGTCCCCCCCTGTCTATGGCAAGCGTGCTAGCGTCCCCTCCTGTCTATGGTAAGCCTGATAGCGTCCCCCCCGTCTATGGCAAGCATGATAGCGTCCCCCCCGTCTATGGCAAGCATGATAGCGTCCCCCCCCCGGTCTATGGCAAGCATGATAGCGTCCCCCCCCCCGGTCTATGGTAAGCATGATAGCGTCCCCCCCTGTCTATGGTACGCATGATAGCGTCCCCCCCTGTCTATGGTAAGCATGATAGCGTCCCCCCCTGTCTATGGCAAGCCTGATAGCGTCCCCCCCTGTCTATGGTAAGCATGATAGCGTCCCCCCCGTCTATGGCAAGCATGATAGCGTCCCCCCTGTCTATGGTAAGCATGCTAGCGTCCCTCCCTGTCTATGGTAAGCATGATAGCGTCCCTCCCTGTCTATGGCAAGCATGCTAGCGTCCCCCCGTCTATGGCAAGCATGATAGCGTCCCCCCGTCTATGGCAAGCATGATAGCGTCCCCCCTGTCTATGGTAAGCATGATAGCGTCCCCCCCTGTCTATGGTAAGCATGATAGCCCCCCCCCCCTGTCTATGGCAAGCATGATAGCGTCCCCCCCGTCTATGGCAAGCATGCTAGCGTCCCCCCCCCCCGTCTATGGCAAGCATGATAGCGTCCCCCCCCTGTCTATGGTAAGCATGATAGCGTCCCCCCCTGTCTATGTAAGCCTGATAGCGTCCCCCCCTGTCTATGGTAAGCCTGATAGCGTCCCCCCCGTCTATGGCAAGCATGATAGCGTCCCCCCCGTCTATGGCAAGCATGATAGCGTCCCCCCTGTCTATGGTAAGCATGATAGCGTCCCCCCTGTCTATGGTAAGCATGATAGCATCCCCCCTGTCTATGGTAAGCTGATAGCGTCCCCCCCGTCTATGGCAAGCATGATAGCGTCCCCCCCGTCTATGGCAAGCAATGATAGCGTCCCCCCCCCCGGTCTATGGCAAGCATGATAGAGTCCCCCCGTCTATGGTAAGCATGATAGCGTCCCCCCCGTCTATGGCAAGCATGATAGCTCCCCCCTGTCTATGGTAAGCCTGATAGCGTCCCCCCCTGTCTATGGTAAGCATGATAGCGTCCCCCCCCTGTCTATGGTAAGACTGATAGCGTCCCCCCTGTCTATGGCAAGCATGATAGCGTCCCCCCCCTGTCTATGGCAAGCATGATAGCGTTTCATTTTCATTATTATTATCCTTTATTTATATAGCGCCACATATTCTGCAGCGCTTTACAAGATCAGTGTACAAGGGGTTAATACATTGGATAAAACACATGGATGATGATCTGATTCAGGGGGTCCCTGTTCCCAAGAACTTACAATCTATGAGATGTGCAGGTATTTTGTGAGGTTGGCGCACCATATTGTTGGGTGTTTTGCCCGTGGACACTCGCTGGTGGCGTCTTCTGAGCGGGATCGAGTCGTCTTTCCATGATTGTAGAGCAGCGACCTGGTGGTTCGGTTGAACTCTCTCCTCGTAAAGTCGAGACTTGCTTCTCCAGTCGTTTTGGAGGGAGGTTCTCTGGCCGGGATTCCACGGTTACAGAGCGGTGATGTTTCCTCCACTCCATCCAGCCGGTACAACCCGTTGCTTGCAGTGGATCAGTATCCATATACCCAGACCGGCTCGCTGCATATTGCGCGTATCCGCGGCGCAGTGTGTGTCAGTGTTGTTCCTCCCCGCTGTGGGACGCCCTGGTTTCAGAGGCCTTTGAGCGGCGGCCCTCGTTAAGTCGCCGGATCGCCTTTTCACGTCACACGCACTTTATTGTGTGTTTACAGGTGCAGCGATTTAAGTAGAGCTTTGTTTGGGTGACGCAGGATCTGTGTGCGGCGCCACTGCGGACGTGGCCTTGTTTAACCCCGTGGATCCCGGTGCTGCTTGAGCTCAGGTGAATGATTGCCCTGCTTCACCAGGGAAGGATTCCGAATAATTACCGGTAACCCCCCCCCCCCCCAGCTGGGCTGAGGGGGCTGAATCCGCACACCCGTATAATATGGTTATTGTTGCCCGTCACCCCCCTGCAGTCGCTGTGTATTCAGGCTTTGCCCAGACCAGGAAGCTGCTCAGCCAATCAGAAGCCTCTCATTCTATTCAGTGGCTCAGGACTGGGCGCTTTAATGCCCCTGAATGAATATTTTGCCTTTATCTCGCGTTCCCTAATGTGGCGGCTCCGGGCGTATATTAACATGTTAGAGCTGAATCCTCTGTCCATACAGCGGCCCCGGGGCCGGACAGCAGAGTCTCCCATCACCCACTCTCAGGCTTTATTATCCCTGCGCCACGTCAGAGCCTCGGGCTCACGGTGATGAGCGGTGGAATGTGAGGGAGGAGTACAGCTATCTTAGCGAGGGAATATGTGTATGGATCAGGAGGGGCTGCACACTGAGGTAATGGAGGTGTATGTGTATGGATCAGGAGGGGCTGCACACTGAGGTAATGGAGGTATATGTGTATGGATGGTGGTGACACAGACCCCACACTGTGCCTGCTGATAGCCACATCATGCTTGGGGTAGCCCCGCTGTGCCTGCTAATAGCCACATCATGCTTGGGGTAGCCCCGCTGTGCCTGCTAATAGCCACATCATGCTTGGGGTAGCCCCGCTGTGCCGCTGATAGCCACATCATGCTTGGGGTAGCCCCGCGGTGTCTGTAAGTGGCCCCGCAAGCTACACCATGCTCATGGATAGCCCAGAATGAGGCACGTTGGGAGCGTTGGACCCGCTCTGAGGAAGCCCTGGGAGAGCCTGTCTGATCCCGCTCTGTCTTTGCAGGATTCGCAGTCACTAGACGGTTGTATCCAGAAGGCGCTGTCCTCCCTGTACCCGCCGTTCGAGCTGACCGCTGCCACGGTGCTGTGCCAGGTTCTGGATGTCGTGGAGAAGACGTACCGGGGCGACGGGCTCAGTTACCTCATCGATTTCCTGATCCCGGCCAAGCACGTCCTGCAGGTGTTACAGCAGGAGGCCTGCGTAAGTCCGCGACCGCGTTCCCTTCCATGTTCAAAGGGTTAATCTGTAGCGGGTGCCGGGTTTATTCAGGCCCAGGCGCCTCCTGATTGATGGGTGTCTGGGATCTGCCTTTATGGTACCGGCGAGAGGGCTCTCCTGGCGGAGGTACTCGTTACGCTCCGTGTTAGGGGGCCTCGGCGAGCCGGGCATGCAAGTTGCTGTTTCGTGGTCAGTGTTGGTGTCGTGTCTGTCCTCACCGTGTCACGTTCTGTGGGCTCTCAGGCCCAGGTGAGGGAGGTGAGAATTTGGGCCAGGGACATAAAGGTCTGAGCATTGGGTTGGGGGTCTTTGCTGTGTTTGCATGTGGTGTGGGTCCTGTATTGACGGTGTGTCCATCGCTTTGTCCTTCTCCCACAGCTCCAGTATTGCGGGCTGCTGTTCCGGCACGCCGGCTGGCCCCTGTGCATTCAGGACAAGGTGGTCTTACAGCTGGCATCGATAGACTGGAGACTCCTCCGGCCCGGCGACTTCTATCTGCAGGTTGTGCCGTATCTGAGAAAGACTCCGCGCATCGTCCTGAAGTGCCTTGCCTACGATCAGCATCACATCGAGGAGCTGGTCCTCCCCCAAGTGTCTTACACCTCCATCTTCACCCCGGAATGGCTGGAGTTCATCAACTCTGGCAGAATGGGGACCTCCCTAGAGAACTGCCTTCTGATGTCTGACGAGCAGCTCTATCGGGTGCCCTGGGACAGTGTTGTCCAGCCCGAATTCATAGTAAAGGCAGAGACGGCGGAGGCCACCAAGACTTCTGAGACTCGCACGGTCACCCATGAAGAGGAAAATCGGCCAAAAGAGGACTCCAACAAAAGCGCTGGAGATGGTGGTGACACAGACCCCACACTGGATGTGGGACCAGAGGGTTCAAGCAGCGACACTGAAGGAGAGTATGTAGATCTGGCCGATCTCTCGGTGCCTCGTTTAGGACCTCAGCTGGGCTCCCTTACCCAGTCCATAGCCTTAAACTTCAGGAGCCAGCAGAGACTTCTCAACCAAAGGGCAGAGGTCACACCCAGCCGGTTTGGTGGTGTAAACTGCAGGACTGAGAATGAAACCGTGGTTTTTCAGGCTCTGGGTCCAACACACTGTCCTCTTCAGCTGGTCACGAGGTCGACTTTTATCGGCACCAACGTGGTACACCAGGACATGGATCCATCACAAGGGACGAAGGGCTCTGATCTTCGTGTCACCCCGGGGAGCTCTGGGGAAGACAGACGCCCCTTTAACGAGCATTTACAACCCAAACCTGCTGGAGGCAAAATAAACCACTTCCACCAAAACCTAGAAAACCCATTCGATGGTGCACGTCAGGTGGGGCATGACCTATCGGCATGGACTGCAAACCACCATTGTGTGACGGGTGCTGCTGACGCCCAGGCCTGTAGGCAGACACGGGCAGATCATTGGATCGTGACATCATGTCAGCAGGAAAGCAGAAACCAGGAAAGCAGAAGCCACTTTAGAGAATCCACGGATCATGTCCAGGGATCCTCCTCACAGGAATCTGGCGAGGAGCCGTCCAGGACACGGGGACCCTGCATGGAGGTGTCTTCTAGTACCAACCAAGCAGCACCTTCAGTAGGAACTCCCCCGACCAGTGAAAACCCTGTGATGGAAAGCACCGAGGAGGATTTACCTGGCCTTGGAGATATGTGGAGAGCACACAATGGTGGGACCGGAGAAGAGTCCAAACCTTGCCCTGCTAGATCAGTGTCTGCAGCCGAAACGGCAGAGGAGGAGCACCACAAACACAGCGCGCCGGCTTACAGTGCGCACGAGTGGCATGATCGTGCGGTTATTGGTGTGTTTGAGGAAACCACAAGGACCCTGAATCCAGAGGACTTCTCTATAAAGCCGGGGGAGTGTCCAGGTACAAGCTCCGGGGGAGAAGAGGACCATGGCAGCGACCTTCCCGGTAGCGTGTCAGTGGAGGCAGGCAGAGCACCACAGCCACTTAAAACCTTTCGAGAGGTGACAGAAGAAGATCAGGAACCTTCCAACATGAACGGAGGAAAATTTGTTGCTGGTTCCCCTGCCCGGGTTGTCTCCATATCAGGTAAATCCCGGTTACATATGGCACAACCATACAGGCACATTACCCAGAAACCAATCCCTTCCCGAGTCCCGTCCCAGCATTCCCTCTCCTCCTTTAATCTGTTGGAATCCAGTTTAGAATCAAGGCGCTGCTGGTGAATCCCACCACTCCCCATGGGCGATACCCTCCAGCACTGTAACAGGCCGCCGTAAACGGACACCGCTGCTTCTATCCAATCAGAAAGCTGCGCTGCTTGTTTCCGCCACACGTCATTTTACGGAACATGAATGAACATACGAGACCGTATGAAAAGATGACGTAATCTCCATGTAAACATGAGGAATGGCACCCCCCCATGATAGCCCGCTAGCGGGTCTCGGTTACTCAGGTCTCTATATATTGGGGGGGTCTCGGTTACTCGGGTCTCTATGCATTGGGGGGTCTCGGTTACTCGGTCTCTATTTATTGGTGGGTCTCGGTTACTCGGTGGTCTTGCTTCATCGGGGGTCTCTATGTATTGGGGGGTCTCGGTTACTCAGGGGTCTCTATTGGCAGGTCTCGGTTACCCGGGGGTCTCAGATACTCGGGGGTCTTGGTTAATCGAGGGGTCTCTGTATTGGGGGGTCTCGGTTAATCGGGGGGGTCTCGGTTACTCGGTCTCGGTTAATCGGGGGTCTCTCTGCATTGGAGGGTCTCGGTTACTCAGGGGTCTCGGTTAATCGGGGGTCTCTCTGTATTGGGCGGTCTCGGTTACTCTGGGGGGAATCTCTATGTAAGTTCATCTGTTCCGTGTTTTCCCGTTCAGAGAAAGACGCGGAGCCAGAAAGGAAGCTGGAGGACTCGGGTACCAGGGGCCCCTCTCTGAGCTGGTGGCAGAATCTGGTGTCCTCCCCCGTGATTATCCGGAGGAGCCCCTGCCACGTCCCACTGAACCCTGGAGAAGGATGTGAACCTGGAGATCCTGATGAGCGGCCTCGTGTACCTCCCAGGTGAGTGGCAGCAGCTCCATGCATTGACTGGTGGCCCTGGGTGCGTTGAGATTTGATGCCGGAGACGTGCCGGTCACTGCCGCCTGCGGTGTAAGGTGGGCGCGCCGGTATTACGTTCAGGTTACTGGGATAGAAACAGATTTCGTCCATCCTGAAGATGTGACTCGCACCGATATGTGTCTGTCCCCAAATCCAGGAACGCGTGACCGGGGCGGCCGTGCGCTGGTGATAATTAACACGAGAAACACGGCATGGCTGAACCCGCGGTGTAACGCCGCCGAGCTGGGACGCCTCCTGCTCTACTTTCACAGGATCCCACGGTACGTTAAGGGCGCAAAGCGCACAGTGTCACGGCATGCAGCGTGTCTAGTGCTCTGTGATGTTAAAACCTGCCTTTGTTGGTGTGTGCAGGAGAGATTGCCGGGCCCTGGGGCTGACGCTCCTGGTGGACGCTCGCCGGTGCTCCCCGGTACCTGCTCTGTTTAAAGCATTTCACCTCGTTCAGGTCAGTATGTCGTGCTCCAGCGGTGCGCGCATAACACACAGCAACAACTAAACGCTCTCTTGCGTGCCGTCTCTCGCTCTCTTGCGTGCCGTCTCTCGCTCTCTTGCATGCTCTCTCGCGCTCTCTTGCATGCTCTCTCTCGCTCTCTTGCATGCTCTCTCTCGCGCTCTTGCATGCTCTCTCTCTCGCTCTCTTGCATGCTCTCTCTCGCGCTCTCTTGCATGCTCTCTCTCGCGCTCTCTTGCATGCTCTCTCTCGCGCTCTCTTGCATGCTCTCTCTCGCGCTCTTGCATGCTGTCTCTCGCGCTCTCTTGCATGCTGTCTCTCGCGCTCTCTTGCATGCTGTCTCTCTCGCTCTCTTGCATGCTGTCTCTCGCGCTCTCTTGCATGCTCTCTCTCGCGCTCTCTTGCATGCTCTCTCTCGCGCTCTCTTGCATGCTCTCTCTCGCGCTCTCTTGCATGCTCTCTCTCGCGCTCTCTTGCATGCTCTCTCTCGCTCTCTTGCATGCTCTCTCTCGCGCTCTCTCGCGCTCTTGCATGCTGTCTCTCGCGCTCTCTTGCATGCTCTCTCTCGCGCTCTCTTGCATGCTCTCTCTCGCGCTCTCTTGCATGCTCTCTCTCGCGCTCTCTTGCATGCTTTCTCTCTCGCTCTCTTGCATGCTCTCTCTCGCGCTCTCTTGCATGCTCTCTCGCGCTCTCTCGTGCTCTTGCATGCTGTCTCTCGCGCTCTCTTGCATGCTGTCTCTCGCGCTCTCTTGCATGCTTTCTCTCTCGCTCTCTTGCATGCTCTCTCTCGTGCTCTCTTGCATGCTCTCTCGCGCGCTCTCTTGCATGCTCTCTCGCGCGCTCTCTTGCATGCTCTCTCTCGTGCTCTCTTGCATGCTCTCTCTCGCGCTCTCTCGCGCTCTCTTGCATGCTCTCTCGTGCTCTCTTGCATGCTCTCTCTTGCATGCTGTCTCTCGCGCTCTCTTGCATGCTGTCTCTTGCACTCTCTTGCATGCTGTCTCTCGCGCTCTCTTGCATGCTCTCTCGCGCTCTCTTGCATGCTGTCTCTCGCGCTCTCTTGCATGCTGTCTCTCGCGCTCTCTTGCATGCTCGATCTCTCTCGCGCTCTCTTGCATGCTCTCTATCTCGCGCTTGCTCTCTCTCCCTAGGCAGTTTTCTGGTGTAGGTTTGGTGCCGTGATTTATGGTCTCCTCGGTCCCTTTAGTCTCAGACGAGCTTGCGGTGCCCCCGCCTCCTGTATTACACTTATTTCCGGTCAGTGCGGCTGTGGTACCGGCTGTGCCGTTTTGCCCTCTCAGTGTTTTGTATTTTGGGAAATGCTTCCTTTTCGTTTTGCGTTTTCAGGCGACGCTCCCGACCTGCATCCACGGCGTCCTCCTGCTGGTAGAGAAGGATCTGGTGCTGTCGGAGAAGCCGCACGGTGTGCAGGTGATTATTACGCAGGCCTGTGTATGGCGTGATCGCTTCCCGCCGTGTCGACACAAAGCCGCCTCATGTTTGTTTACACCTAGTTTACCCAAATACCCAAAATGTTTTTAAAATCCAGTCTGCACCTCCAACGTCCATTTTCTGGCTTAATTATGAGGAGGCATATGTTGCTCAGGGGGTCTGGGGGGGTGCAGGGGTCGCCTCTGGTGTGCAGGGAGGTCAGAATTTGCATTGCTTTGTGCCTGACCTTCCATTGGGAGGCGGCACGACACGGTGACAGGCGGCACGGCTAATTTGGAAGTGTTCATAAACACACACTGATCTCGGATCATTAGACCAAAATAAGCGAGAACAATGTCTGCTCTGACCTCTGACCCCGCAGAGCACTCCCCGCCCAAACCATGATTTAATGTCCCTGAGCTATTTCCTGCACAGGCCGAGGGGAAGCCGGATTTAAAGGGACTGAATCCAACCAAAACATGCGGAACCAAGACGTCACCGAGCTTTTCAACCAACATTCCTAGCCCTATCTGTTTGGGCCCGACCCTGCATCACGCACACGCGTGTGAGCCCTGTCTGTCTGGGCCCGTCCCTGCATCACGCACACGCGTGTGAGCCCTGTCTGTCTGGGCCCGTCCCTGCATCACGCACACGCGTGTGAGCCCTTTCTGTCTGGGCCCGTCCCTGCATCACGCACAAGCGTGTGAGCCATGTCTGGGGCCCGTCCCTGCATCACGCACGAGCGTGTGAGCCCTGTCTGGGACTCGTCCCTGCATCACGCACGAGCGTGTGAGCCCTGTCTGGGCCTGTCCCTGCATCACGCACGAGCGTGTGAGCCCTGTCTGGGCCTGTCCCTGCATCACGCACACGCGTGTGAGCCCTGTCTGGGCCCGTCCCTGCATCACGCACGCGCGTGTGAGTCCTGTCTGTCTGTCTGAGCCCGTCCCTGCATCACGCACGCGCGTGTGAGTCCTGTCTGTCTGAGCCTGTCCCTGCATCACGCACACGCGTGTGATCCCTGTCTGTCTGGGCCCGTCCCTGCATCACGCACACGCGTGTGAGCCCTGTCTGTCTGGGCCCGTCCCTGCATCACGCACGCGCGTGTGAGTCCTGTCTGTCTGAGCCCGTCCCTGCATCACGCACACGCGTGTGAGCCCTGTCTGTCTGGGCCCGTCCCTGCATCACGCCACGCGCGTGTGAGCCCTGTCTGTCTGGCCCGTCCTGCATCACGCACACGCGTGTGAGCCCTGTCTGTCTGGGCCCGTCCCTGCATCACGCACGCGCGTGTGAGCCCTGTCTGTCTGGCCCGTCCCTGCATCACGCACGCGCGTGTGAGCCTGTCTGTCTGGGCCCGTCCCTGCATCACGCACGCGCGTGTGAGCCCTGTCTGTCTGGGCCCGTCCCTGCATCACGCACGCGCGTGTGAGCCCTGTCTGTCTGGGCCCGTCCCTGCATCACGCACGCGCGTGTGAGCCCTGTCTGTCTGGGCCCGTCCCTGCATCACGCACGCGCGTGTGAGCCCTGTCTGGGCCCGTCCCTACATCACGCACGCGCGTGTGAGCCCTGTCTGTCTGGGCCCATCCCTGCATCACGCACGCGCGTGTGAGCCCTGTCTGGGCCTGTCCCTGCATTACGCACGCGCGTGTGAGCCCTGTCTGGGCCTGTCCCTGCATTACGCACGCGCGTGTGAGCCCTGTCTGTGTCGTCGCTCCTGTGTATGAGATGGCTTGACGTGCTCTCGCTGAATCCCGTTGCGTCGCATTATTTTCCGCTTCAGATTCTTACGCTTTGTTTTTCTCCTCAGTTTGACCTCTTGACGTCCACCAAATCCTTACACAAGCACGTCGACGCCGCGCAGCTCCCGCCGGAGTTTGATGGATCCTTTCCTTACTGCCACACGGCCTGGCTGGCATTTCGCGTGGTGAGTGAGGAGCGGTCTGGCTGCAGCCTCTCGGCAGCTTGTGGTGAGCAGGGTTTGGTTTTATGTGTGCGGTAACATGATTTCACGGTGTCTCTGCAGAAGTTGGAGCACCTGCTCGAGGCGTGCCGCGATGCTTGTTCCTTCCTACAGAACGCCATGAAGAGCCTGCACGCCGGGCCGGTGCCGGACAATGCTGAGGTGAGGGACGTCTCATTAATGGCGTGACCGGAGGGCGCCCCCTGCTGTACTAACTGCCAAACATAGGGGTTCACAGACATACTCCCTCTCGATGGAGCTCCTGGGGTGTAATGTCCACATTCAGGACTGATATAATATGTCACCTTTATTCAAGCAGGGGCCCCGCTCATGCCTTGCTCTGTTACATTGATTCTGGTGAGATACTTTGTATCAATTTCCTTTCCCTGCTCATTGTCCCCAGGAAGCCAATCAGCTGCTGAACAGATTCGGGCAGTTGATGAGAACAGTGCTAGAGGACAAGCGACTGGTTAAGTTGCAGTCGGAGGGCGGAGCCACACTAGCCAGGATAAGGAAGGAGGAGTCATGCGTGACTCTCACTGAGGACTACAAGTAAGCGACACCCCCCCCCCCCCCCCCCCCGTGATTATCAGCGAGTCTGCCAACGGATCCAAATCATTCAAAGACGTTCCGGGAATCTGTATAGACCAGAACTCCTCCTCCAGCCCATCCCCCTCTTCATTTCTCAGTTTTCTTACCCCCTTAATATCTGATAATCCTGATTTATTGATTTTTTCTTTTGGGGGGGGGGTTGTTTCTTCTAAATATCAAATAACTCAGGTCCCCCCCCCTTCTGTTTTGGGGTGTGGGGGAGGGTTATTAATACGCCTCATTTTTTTATCGGGATCCCGTTCCTGTGATTTTGGTCTCTCGTTGTAGACCTCCTGTTTGTCTTTTTTCTCCGTCTCGGCTCTTTGGATCAGGTTACACATTTTCAAATCTTTATCCTTCATTAGCAAAGGCTGCGAACACGGGAAGTGCAGAGCGAGCGGGCGAGCGAGGGGTTATCTCTGCTCATTTCAGTGAATCATCTGATGCATTAAATTATGGCCCAGAGCGACTCAGAGAAACCCCCCCCCCCTCCGATATAATAAGTGTAAAAGCTTTACTCGTGCTGATAAACAGCGAACTTTACTGCAGCATTCCAGCAGCCAGGGATGTGACAGGATACAGGGAGAGCTGTGGGGTCAGTCGCTGCTGTACAGGGATAAGGTTATAATGAGTGTAAATCCCTGTACAGTACAGATACAAGGTGTTGCTGTAATTTCCATACACAGGCATTATGCAGCACATACAGATACAAGGTGTTGCTGTAATTGCCACACACAGGCATTATGCGGCACATACAGATACAAGGTGTTGCTGTAATTACCACACACAGGCATTATGCGGCACATACAGATACAAGGTGTTGCTGTAATTGCCATACACAGGCATTATGCGGCACATACAGATACAAGGTGTTGCTGTAATTGCCATACACAGGCATTATGCAGCACATACAGATACAAGGTGTTGCTGTAATTACCATACACAGGCATTATGCGGCACATACAGATACAAGGTGTTGCTGTAATTGCCACACACAGGCATTATGCGGCACATACAGATACAAGGTGTTGCTGTAATTTCCATACACAGGCATTATGCGGCACATACAGATACAAGGTGTTGCTGTAATTGCCACACACAGGCATTATGCGGCACATACAGATACAAGGTGTTGCTGTAATTTCCATACACAGGCATTATGCGGCACATACAGATCTCACCATTTCATTATCTGTCTACAGCACATTTTCTGACACAAAGGCCATTTCTGCCTGTATGCTGATACTGCAGACCCTGTGTGACATTGTGCCAGATAAGGGACGCCATCTACAGTTTACAGCCTTTCATCCCAGTGAGATTTCTGTAAAGGATAAACCAATACATGTAAAACTAAAAAATGAGTGAATTTACATTATTTTAATGTGTTCATTTCTCTGAATTATTGTTTGTGCGGGATTGCTGTTGTATCTACATTTGTTAACGTTGTCGCTCATCCTTTGATCGTGATATCTGTCCCTGTCACGTGGCAGGGGATTATAACGGTGAAGTAAATGGTGCTCGTGTCCGGGGTTATGTGTTGTACAGGAAAATGGGCAAAATAGTCCATCACCGCCAAAAACTAACAGAATGAAATGATCCCTCAGTGAAATCCCCAAACTGAAAAATGGATTAATTTGTGGTAAATTACCGGCATGGAGCTCCATTAAATGGATCACCCGCACGATACGTCTGTCCTAAATATTTATAAAAAAAAAACCCCTATACAGACGCCGAGAGTTACCCAGAGTGCACTGCGTTATCAGCGGCACCAGCTTCCAATAACGGAACGCCGGCTTAATCTGAATCCCGCCACGTTGCTTGTGTCTGCTCTTCCCACACCAGGATTGGCTGCAAGTACCAGCCTATCACATTGCTGTCAGTGCCGCCCACGCAGCCTGCCATGTCCGTCCAAACACATGGATGTGTACGGCCGGATGATTTACCCGCCGTGCGTGGCTGCTGTGTGTTAGGTGTACACGTTGTTGTTGTGGTGATGTTGCTGGTCGCGCTGTGCTGTGATTGGTGGGTTTCCACTCTCTGGACGCAGGTTTGTATCACTGCGGGTCGGTCTTTGTTTCGTATGAGGAGCCAGGAAATGATCGTGGCTTATGAGGAGTTAATACACACATTTCCGGAGGTTTCCAAGCAGTCCATGTGTTTCCGTGCAGGATCTGTCCCTGTGTGGAATTTCACTGAACTTTGCGTGATCATCTCTCTCTCTCTCTCCCGGTGACGTGGTTTGGTGCACGGTGGGTTGTCGCGGCTTGCTGCGTCACCTGATGATTATCTCTGATCATCTCCCTATTATCACAGCGGTCGCCACCTGCAAACCGCCATAACCAGCCTGAGCCAGCCACGCCATGGGCACCGTGCCACCCCAGACCCAAAAATGCATAAAACACAGGGGGGGTACAAGTAACAAGCACCAAGTGTGTGCAGTGATTGATCCCCCCCCCCGGTCCAGTCCCGGCTGGTGTCGTGTTCGTGTTGTAACGTTAGTAATGAAGTCACGCGGTAGAGTTACCGTCTTTCCTAAATCTGGGAAATCAACATCAAATCTTTCCGGAGAATCCAAAACGAATCCGCTGAGAGGCATCGGAGGATGAAGAAAAGGCTCCTGATTGACTTCTTGGGGGGGCGTCCCCTGTCTGGTACCCCGAATCCATGTGACCATACTGGAGCCGACTCTCCATCCTGGGGTTTCTGATTTAATGGTAAAACCGGTTTCCTAGTGATTCACACCTTGAGATACCATGCAGGGCGTCCTGCACATCACGGGTATTTACCCCCAGTAGGGTGTCTTGCAGTAAGCTGCTGCTTTTCCTGTTGGGTATTTACCCCCCAGCAGGGTGTCTTGCAGTAAGCTGTTGCTTTTCCTGTCGGGTATTTACCCCCCAGCAGGGTGTCTTGCAGTAAGCTGTTGCTTTTCCTGTCGGGTATTTACCCCCCAGCAGGGTGTCTTGCAGTAAGCTGCTGCTTTTTCTGTCGGGTATTTACCCCCCAGCAGGGTGTCTTGCAGTAAGCTGCTGCTTTTCCTGTCGGGTATTTACCCTTAGCAGGGTGTCTTGCAATAAGCTGCTGCTTCTGTCGGGTATTTACCCCCAGCAGGGTGTCTTGCAGTAAGCTGCTGTTTCTCATGTTGGGTATTTACCCTTAGCAGGGTGTCTTGCAATAAGCTGCTGCTTCTCTCGGGTATTTACCCCCAAGTAGGGTGTCTTGCAGTAAGATGCTCAATCATGTCGGGTATTTACCCTTAGCAGGGTGTCTTATAGTGAGCTGCTGCTCTTACTGTCGGGTATTTACCCTTAGCAGGGTGTCTTGCAGTAAGCTGCTCAATCATGTCGGGTATTTACCCCCAGCAGGGTGTCTTGCAGTAAGCTGCTGCTTCTCCTGTTGGGTATTTACCCTTAGCAGGGTGTCTTGCAGTAAGCTGCTTCTCCTGTCGGGTATTTACCCTTAGCAGGGTGTCTTGCAGTAAGCTGCTCAATCATGTTGGGGATTTACCCTTGGCAAGGTGTCTTGCAGTAAGCTGCTGCTTCTGTTGGGTGTCTTGCAGTAAGCTGCTGCTTTTCCTGTCGGGTATTTACCCTTAGCAGGGTGTCTTCCAGTAACCTGCTGCTTTTCCTGTCGGGTATTTACCCTTAGCGGGGTGTCTTGCAGTAAGCTGCTGCTATTCCTGTTGGGTATTTAACCTTAGCAGGGTGTCTTGCAGTAAGCTGCTGCTTTTCCTGTCTGGTATTTACCCCCAGCAGGGTGTCTTGCAGTAAGCTGCTGCTTCTCCTGTTGGGTATTTACCCTTAGCAGGGTGTCTTGCAGTAAGCTGCTGCTTCTCCTGTTGGGTATTTACCCTTAGCAGGGTGTCTTGCAGTAAGCTGCTGCTTTTCCTGTCTGGTATTTACCCTTAGCAGGGTGTCTTGCGGTAAGCTGCTCAATCATGTCGGGTATTTACCCTTAGCAGGGTGTCTTATAGTGAGCTGCTGCTCTTACTGTCGGGTATTTACCCTTAGCAGGGTGTCTTGCAGTAAGCTGCTCAATCATGTCGGGTATTTACCCCCAGCAGGGTGTCTTGCAGTAAGCTGCTGCTTCTCCTGTTGGGTATTTACCCTTAGCAGGGTGTCTTGCAGTAAGCTGGTTCTCCTGTCGGGTATTTACCCTTAGCAGGGTGTCTTGCAGTAAGCTGCTCAATCATGTCGGGGATTTACCCTTGGCAAGGTGTCTTGCAGTAAGCTGCTGCTTCTGTTGGGTGTCTTGCAGTAAGCTGCTGCTTTTCCTGTCGGGTATTTACCCTTAGCAGGGTGTCTTCCAGTAACCTGCTGCTTTTCCTGTCGGGTATTTACCCTTTGCGGGGTGTCTTGCAGTAAGCTGCTGCTATTCCTGTTGGGTATTTAACCTTAGCAGGGTGTCTTGCAGTAAGCTGCTGCTTTTCCTGTCTGGTATTTACCCCCAGCAGGGTGTCTTGCAGTAAGCTGCTGCTTCTCCTGTTGGGTATTTACCCTTAGCAGGGTGTCTTGCAGTAAGCTGCTGCTTCTCCTGTTGGGTATTTACCCTTAGCAGGGTGTCTTGCAGTAAGCTGCTGCTTTTCCTGTCTGGTATTTACCCTTAGCAGGGTGTCTTGCGGTAAGCTGCTGCTTTTCCTGTCTGGTATTTACCCCCAGCAGGGTGTCTTGCAGTAAGCTGCTGCTTCTCCTGTTTGGTATTTACCCTTAGCAGGGTGTCTTGCAGTAAGCTGCTGCTTTTCCTGTTGGGTATTTACCCTTAGGGTGTCTTGCAGTAAGCTGCTGCTTCTCCTGTTGGGTATTTACCCTTAGCAGGGTGTCTTGCAGTAAGCTGCTGCTTCTCCTGTAGGTTATTTACCCTTAGCAGGATGTCTTGCAGTAAGCTGCTGCTTCTCCTGTTGGGTATTTACCCTTAGCCGGGTGTCTTGCAGTAAGCTGCTGTTTCTCCTGTCGGGTATTTACCCTTAGCAGGGTGTCTTGCAGTAAGCTGCTGCTTCTCCTGTTGGGTATCTACCCCTAGCAGAACCTAACCCCTAACAGTAACCCACCGTACGTGGTGTCCTGTATGTTCCTGCCACCACGGACTTTGTTGTCTCACGGTAAAGCTGTGTGTTGAGGCTTGTCTCTGCCCGCGTGTCCCCCCTGGGCCTGCGTGCCCCCCCGGCCTGTGTCTGCTTGCAGCGCTGGGTAAACATGCCATTCTGATGCGCTCATGCCCTGTGAGAGACTGCATTTAAACTTCCCACAAGGAAGGCTTTCTGCCCCTCTGCCTGCGAGCCGTGAGAGGCCGGGGTAACACCGGGACACGTGTACAGTGTGCGCTGTGCTGTGTAATCCGGCCAAACAACAGGACTACACATTCCATGACGCTGTGCTGCAAGGTATAAAGTGTTCCTGCAGCGTGGTGACGCAGCGTGGTGACGCAGCGTGGTGACGCAGCGATTCTGTCAGGACGCCCTGAGTATATATATAAATGAATATTCATTGCTCAATCCGGATCATGTGACCCAGCCCTGGCTCTTTGACCATTTTTTTTTTAAGTTTTGGGGGTGACCCCTATGACGGCCATATTTTAGTGTTCTGGTTTGTCACACAGCTGTGGAATAAAATGTATTATTCTTAGAACATTCTGGATACATTTTTGTTAATTACGTCATTTGGCTAAAAATCCATCTCGACGCTCGCTTTCTAGTCCAGAATGTTCTAAGAATAATACATTTTATTCCACAGCTGTGTAAGAAACCAAAACGCAAATATGCATTTTCCCACAAACCCCTGGAAACACAAAAAAAGGCGCCTGGCGTGAAGCAAAAATGGCCGTCCTATATAAACGAGTCCGTATATAATTCTAATACTCTTGGTACTAACCTATAGGGGTCACCCCCAAAAAATAAACCAAAATGCTCAAACAACCAGTTAATTGTTTCCTGGAGCACTTTACGGATTAACCCCTTCCTGATCTCAGAGAAAGATCCCCCGTGTAGCGCTCAGATGCAGGATATGCACGGCAGGGGGGGCTCGGCCCCCCCAGATGTATAGGAAATCCATTTTGCATGAAGCTCAGCTTTGTGTGTCTGTGCAGAACCTCTGGAGGGCCAGAGCTGAGCAGGTTCCTCCCAGCAAGTGAATCCTGACGGCACCCTATGGGTGAAACGCGTAGCGTGGGATATGGAGTGCTAGATGCCGTGACTTCTCACTTTTAATCCTATGGTATTGGTATCCTATTACAGGCAGGGAGATGATCTATTGTGTGAGTGCTCCAAACATAAGACCCCCCCCCCATGAACTAACTCTTGGCTTCCTTTCCTATAATCCTTCTGTCCTGTCACAGCGAACCCGAGAAGACTCGCATCCCTGCTGCGCCGAGACGTATCGAACGCACACATGCTGGCAGAAACCTGGTATCACCCTGACAGCACCCTCAGGCAGCAATACTGTCCCCACGTGTCTCTCAGCACCCTCAGGCAGCAATACTGTCCCCACGTGTCTCTCAGCACCCTCAGGCAGCAATACTGTCCCCACGTATCTCTCAGCACCCTCAGGCAGCAATACTGTCCCCACGTGTCTCTCAGCACCCTCAAGCAGCAATACTGTCCCCACGTGTCTCTCAGCACCCTCAGGCAGCAATACTGTCCCCACCTGTCTCTCAGCACCCTCAGGCAGCAATACTGTCCCCTCGTATCTCTCAGCACCCTCAGGCAGCAATACTGTCCCCACGTGTCTCTCAGCACCCTCAGGCAGCAATACTGTCCCCACGTATCTCTCAGCACCCTCAAGCAGCAATACTGTCCCCACGTGTCTCTCAGCACCCTCAGGCAGCAATACTGTCCCCACCTGTCTCTCAGCACCCTCAGGCAGCAATACTGTCCCCTCGTATCTCTCAGCACCCTCAGGCAGCAATACTGTCCCCACGTGTCTCTCAGCACCCTCAAGCAGCAATACTGTCCCCACCTGTCTCTCAGCACCCTCAGGCAGCAATACTGTCCCCTCGTATCTCTCAGCACCCTCAGGCAGCAATACTGTCCCCACGTGTCTCTCAGCACCCTCAGGCAGCAATACTGTCCCCACGTATCTCTCAGCACCCTCAGGCAGCAATACTGTCCCCACGTATCTCTCAGCACCCTCAGGCAGCAATACTGTCCCCACGTGTCTCTCAGCACCCTCAGGCAGCAATACTGTCCCCACGTGTCTCTCAGCACCCTCAGGCAGCAATACTGTCCCCACGTGTCTCTTAGCACCCTCAGGCAGCAATACTGCCCCCACGTGTCTCTTAGCACCCTCAGGCAGCAATACTGTCCCCACGTGTCTCTCAGCACCCTCAGGCAGCAATACTGCCCCCACGTGTCTCTTAGCACCCTCAGGCAGCAATACTGCCCCCACGTGTCTCTTAGCACCCTCAGGCAGCAAAACTGTTCCCACGTGTCTCTCCCCACCCTCAGGCAGCAATACTGTCCCCACGTGTCTCTCAGCACCCTCAGGCAGCAATACTGTCCCCACGTGTCTCTCAGCACGCTCAGGCAGCAATACTGTCCCCACGTGTCTCTCAGCACCCTCAGGCAGCAATACTGTCCCCACGTGTCTCTTAGCACCCTCAGGCAGCAATACTGTTCCCATGTGTCTCTCCCCACCCTCAGGCAGCAATACTGTCCCCACGTGTCTCTCAGCACCCTCAGGCAGCAATACTGTCCCCACGTGTCTCTCCCCACCCTCAGGCAGCAATACTGTCCCCACCTGTCTCTCCCCACCCTCAGGCAGCAATACTGTCCCCACGTATATCTCGGCACCCTCAGGCAGCAATACTGTCCCCACCTGTCTCTCCCCACCCTCAGGCAGCAATACTGTCCCCACGTATATCTCGGCACCCTCAGGCAGCCCAATCGGGATCCCAGTTACTATTCCTTTGAGATGTGGGGTTATATGTGTGTGTTTGTGCCATTGTTTTATTTCCAGTGACAATAAGTGTTGAGTTTCCGTTATATCTGTACTTATCCTCTGATGAGTGGATACAGTGATTCTGTGATACAGTGATAAAGTGATTCTGTGATAAAGTGATTCTGTGATAGTGATTCTGTGATAGTGATTCTGTGATAGTGATTCTGTGATAGTGATTCTGTGATAGTGATTCTGTGATAGTGATTCTGTGATTCAGTGATAGTGATTCTGTGATACAGTGATAGTGATTCTGTGATACAGTGATTCTATCATACAGTGTGATACAGTGATTCTATTATACAGTGTGATACAGTGATTCTATTATACAGTGTGATACAGTGATTCTATTATACAGTGTGATTCTGTGATACAGTGATTCTATTATACAGTGTGATACAGTGATAGTGATTCTGACAGTGATTGTGATACAGTGATTCTGTGATACAGTGATTCTGTGATACAGTGATAGTGATTCTGTGATACAGTGATTCTATCATACAGTGTGATACAGTGATTCTATTATACAGTGTGATACAGTGATACAGTGATTCTATTATACAGTGTGATTCTGTGATACAGTGATTCTATTATACAGTGTGATACAGTGATAGTGATTCTGACAGTGATTGTGATACAGTGATTCTGTGATACAGTGATTCTGTGATACAGTGATAGTGATTCTGTGATAGTGATACAGTGATTTTATTATACAGTGTGATACAGTGATTCTATTATACAGTGATACTGATTCTGTGATACAGTGATTCTGTAATACAGTGATTCTGTGATACAGTGATAGTGATTCTGTGATACAGTGAGTGTGATACAGTGATTCGGTGATACAGTGATAGTGATTCTGTGATGGTGATTCTGTGATACAGTGATTCTATTATACAGTGATACTGTGATTCTGTGATTCTGTGATACTGGGATACAGTGATTCTGTGATACTGGGATAAAGTTGATAGTGATTCTGTGATACAGTGTGATACAGTGATTCTATTATACAGTGTGATACTGTGATTCTATTATACAGTGATAGTGATTCTGTGATACAGTGATTCTGTGATACAGTGATTTTATTATACAGTGTGATTCTGTGATACAGTGATTCTGTGATACAGTGATTTTATTATACAGTGATTCTGTGATACAGTGATAGTGATTCTGTGATACAGTGATAGTGATTCTGTGATACAGTGAGTGTGATACAGTCAGTGTGATACAGTGATTCTGTGATACAGTGATGGTGATTCTGTGATACAGTGATTCTATTATACAGTGTGATTCTATTATACAGTGATTCTGTGATAGTGATTCTGTGATAGTGATTCTGTGATACAGTGATTCTGTGATACAGTGATTCTGTGATAGTGATTCTGTGATACAGTGATTCTGTGATACAGTGTGATACAGTGATGGTGATTCTGTGATGGTGATTCTGTGATGGTGATTCTGTGATGGTGATTCTGTGATACAGTGATTCTGTGATACAGTGATTCTGTGATACAGTGATTCTGTGATACAGTGTGATACAGTGATGGTGATTCTGTAATGGTGATTCTGTGATGGTGATTCTGTGATGGTGATTCTGTGATGGTGATTCTGTGATGGTGATTCTATTATACAGTGATTCTGTGATACAGTGACTTTGTGACAGTGATTCTGTGATAGTGACTCTGATAGTGATTATGTGATAGTGTGATTTTGTGATACATTGATTCTGTGATACAGTGATACAGTGATTCTATTATACAGTGTGATGCATTGATTCTATTGTACAGTGTGATACGGTGATTCTGTGATGGTGATTCTGTGAGGAAACGATTCTCAGTGACTCAATAGATTTATTTAAAAGAACGCAAGCGATTTATTCTTTTATTTTGCTTTTTATTTTTTTGTCCGTCCACTAAATTTGAGACATATTTACACACCGCCTGCGTCTGACCTCTGTACCCCACTTATTACACACCGCCTGCGTCTGACTTGTGTACCCCACTTATTACACACCGCCTGCGTCTGACCTGTGTACCCCACTTATTACACACCGCCTGCGTCTGACTTGTGTACCCCACTTATTACACACCGCCTGCGTCTGACCTGTGTACCCCACTTATTACACACCGCCTGCGTCTGACTTGTGTACCCCACTTATTACACACCGCCTGCGTCTGACTTGTGTACCCCACTTATTACACACCGCCTGCGTCTGACTTGTGTACCCCACTTATTACACACCGCCTGCATCTGACCTGTGTACCCCACTTATTACACACCGCCTGCGTCTGACCTTCGTACCCACTTATTACACACCGCCTGCGTCTGACCTGTGTACCCCACTTATTACACACTGCCCGCGTCTGACCTCTGTGTACCCCACTTATTACAGGCACCCCTGCCCAGCCTCCTCTGTGCCTGGATTGCAGTGCGGGCAGGCTGGGTGAAGGTACCCGCTCTCCTGTGTTTTGGGATATGATCTCACAATGGAGATATTTACAAATGTTTGTGTATATTTGGGAGGTGTCTGTGTCTGGTCTCCCAGGAATATCTCGCCGGGTAACCTGACCTGCTGCTATTTTGTCTTAGGGAAGCCGTGGAAGCCGCGACAGATCTCTACAACCGCGTGGATGAGGGGGTGCACAGCCTGGTGAAGCTCTCCAACAAGCGCATACAGGACATGGAGCTGCTCATCGAGTTTGAGGCCTTTGAGGAGCATTTTCGAGAGGTGAGGACACGGAGCGGGACTGAGAGGTAAACTATCCAAAATGAGACGAGCCTCGGCCTGAACATGAATTCATCATAAGGATGTGCTGTAACCAGCTGATACAACATGCAGCGCGCGCCACTTACTGTCAATACTGCGCGACCCAGGCAAAAATCCCATCAAACACATTAAGTCGCCTACTGATGACCGGGTCGGACTACGGGAGACAAGAAACACACAAAAATACGCAAACACATAACTGTGGAATAATATACAGTTGTGTTCAAAATTATTTAACCCCCTAATGCTGTAAAGGGTTTTAGGGAATCTATTGAATAATTTTAAACACATCTGTATATGTATATATTACTGAATGACACTCTGCAGCTAAAAGGGGTTATTCAAAAAGCAGCGAAATATCTGTGCGCTTTCATTCGGCGAGCTCAATTCACCGACTCGGAATTCAGCATTTACCGCAGGGTCGCCGAATCGACCTGCCGAACGCATCCAATAAACCGCCAAACGCATCCAACTGCTTAAAAGCCACCTAACGCATCCCATAAATTGCTGAACAGACCACTGAACGCCTCCGATCAGCCACCGGAAAAAGCCGACCAGCAGATGAACAGGGGAAAAAAAAAATGCATGAAAATAATGAGGTCCTGTGAATAATAATAATAAAAAATGCCATGTAAAAAAAATCAAAAGTTTTGCCTTAAAAATTCAAAAAAATAGTATTTTTGCTGCAGATTAAAATAATAAACTGTTTATTAGATATTGGATTAAAATGGGAATATTTATAACATTGAAGCCTATGGGATTCGCCTGAATAAACCTGCCGAATTAAACCACTGAATGAAGCCACTGAACATCAGGGCATTTCACTGACATTTCTCTGCTGTTCAATGTGAATAGATTAACCATTGCTTCTCTATGGGGGATTTCACTGCCGCCGAACAGGCACCGTATTTCACTGCCGCCGAACAGGCACCATATTTCACTGCCGCCCAACAGGCACCGTATTTCACTGCCGCCCAACAGGCACCGTATTTCACTGCCGCCCAACAGGCACCGTATTTCACTGCCGCCCAACAGGCACCGTATTTCACTGCGCCCAACAGGCACCGTATTTCACTGCCGCCCAACAGGCACCGTATTTCACTGCCGCCCAACAGGCACCGTATTTCACTGCCGCCCAACAGGCACCGTATTTCACTGCCGCCCAACAGGCACCGTATTTCACTGCCGCCCAACAGGCACCGTATTTCACTGCCGCCCAACAGGCACGTGTTTCACTGCCGCCGAACAGGCACAGTGTTTCACTGCCGCCGAACAGGCACAGTGTTTCACTGCCGCCGAACAGGCACAGTGTTTCACTGCCGCCGAACAGGCACCGTGTTTCACTGCCGCCGAACAGGCACCGTGTTTCACTGCCGCCGAACAGGCACCGTGTTTCACTGCGCCGAACAGGCACCGTGTTTCACTGCCGCCGAACAGGCACCGTGTTTCACTGCCGCCGAACAGGCACCGTGTTTCACTGCGCCGAACAGGCACCGTGTTTCACTGCCGCCGAACAGGCGCCGTGTTTCACTGCCGCCGAACAGGCGCCGTGTTTCACTGCCGCCGAACAGGCGCCGTGTTTCACTGCCGCCGAACAGGCGCCGTGTTTCACTGCCGCCGAACAGGCGCCGTGTTTCACTGCCGCCGTGTTTCACTGCCGCCGAACAGGCGCCGTGTTTCACTGCCGCCGAACAGGCGCCGTGTTTCACTGCCGCCGAACAGGCGCCGTGTTTCACTGCCGCCGAACAGGCGCCGTGTTTCACTGCCGCCGAACAGGCGCCGTGTTTCACTGCCGCCGAACAGGCACCGTGTTTCACTGCCGCCGAACAGGCACCGTGTTTCACTGCCGCCGAACAGGCACCGTGTTTCACTGCCGCCGAACAGGCACCGTGTTTCACTGCCGCCGAACAGGCACCGTGTTTCACTGCCGCCGAACAGCTACCGTGTTTCACTGCCGCCGAACAGCTACCGTGTTTCACTGCCGCCGAACAGCTACCGTGTTTCACTGCCACAGTACAGGCACAGTGTTTCACTGCCGCCGAACGGGCACCGTGTTTCACTGGCAATTGACCAATATTTGGCGAATTGCTAACTTTTTGTATATACAAATGGCGACAAAGTTGCACCGTTTGGGGAAAATCACTGTTCAGTGTAATTTTGTGGCCAATTCAGTGCTCTCTGAATAATCCCTATAGTAACCCTGTCCCTAAAACAAGCACATTTAGTAACCCTGTCCCTAAAACAAGCACATTTAGTAACCCTGTCCCTAAAACAAGCACATTTACTGACCCTGACCCTAAAACCAGCACATTTACTGACCCTGACCCTAAAACCAGCACATTTAGTAACCCTGTCCCTAAAACAAGCACATTTAGTAACCCTGTCCCTAAAACAAGCACATTTAGTAACCCTGTCCCTAAAACAAGCACATTTAGTAACCCTGTCCCTAAAACAAGCACATTTAGTAACCCTGTCCCTAAAACAAGCACATTTAGTAACCCTGTCCCTAAAACCAGCACATTTACTGACCCTGACCCTAAAACCAGCACATTTAGTAACCCTGTCCCTAAAACCAGCACATTTAGTAACCCTGTCCCTAAAACAAGCACATTTAGTAACCCTGTCCCTAAAACAAGCACATTTAGTAACCCTGTCCCTAAAACAAGCACATTTAGTAACCCTGTCCCTAAAACAAGCACATTTACTGACCCCGACCCTAAAACAAGCACATTTACTGACCCTGACCCTAAAACAAGCACATTTACTGACCCTGACCCTAAAACCAGCACATTTACTGACCCTGACCCTAAAACCAGCACATTTACTGACCCTGACCCTAAAACAAGCACATTTACTGACCCTGACCCTAAAACCAGCACATTTACTGACCCTGACCCTAAAACAAGCACATTTACTGACCCTGACCCTAAAACAAGCACATTTACTGACCCTGACCCTAAAACCAGCACATTTACTGACCCCGACCCTAAAACAAGCACATTTACTGACCCCGACCCTAAAACAAGCACATTTACTGACCCCGACCCTAAAACAAGCACATTTACTGACCCTGACCCTAAAACAAGCACATTTACTGACCCTGACCCTAAAACAAGCACATTTACTGACCCTGACCCTAAAACAAGCACATTTACTGACCCTGACCCTAAAACCAGCACATTTACTGACCCTGACCCTAAAACCAGCACATTTACTGACCCTGACCCTAAAACCAGCACATTTACTGACCCTGACCCTAAAACAAGCACATTTACTGACCCTGACCCTAAAACCAGCACATTTACTGACCCTGACCCTAAAACAAGCACATTTACTGACCCTGACCCTAAAACCAGCACATTTACTGACCCCGACCCTAAAACAAGCACATTTACTGACCCCGACCCTAAAACAAGCACATTTACTGACCCCGACCCTAAAACAAGCACATTTACTGACCCTGACCCTAAAACAAGCACATTTACTGACCCTGACCCTAAAACCAGCACATTTACTGACCCTGACCCTAAAACAAGCACATTTACTGACCCCGACCCTAAAACAAGCACATTTACTGACCCCGACCCTAAAACAAGCACATTTACTGACCCTGACCCTAAAACAAGCACATTTACTGACCCTGACCCTAAAACAAGCACATTTAGTAACCCTGACCGAAGAAAAAAATACTAGCCCTAAAATAAACACATATTAACACTAAAGCAAGTACTCCTGTTAGTGCTGCTATGTGTGTTTGGGTTAGGGTTAGTGTTTGTGCTTGTTTTCAGGTTCGAGTTAACCAACACATTCCGCTTCATATTTGCTTGGTGCTCGGGCGGCAGATTCTCCAGCATCGTCTGACTCCTGCCAGAGTGAGCGTCTGAATAAGAAGGAGCTGAATCTGTTGCCTTTAAACGAAGGGAAAGTAAAGCAGAATCTGTTGCTTAGAGATAATCCTATAAGTAACCCCGGCGGGGGTAAAATTCCCTCTAATTTTGACTGAAAAAACTGCAGATGCTCCGGTTTTGTGTCAAATCAGAGTTTTTTTCCCCTGTAGCGACACTAGCGATGATTTTTATTATGTGACTCTATTGATGAGGCGTAACCTTACGTGTTCACGAGGTGGCGCGGTTATACCGGTAAACCCTCTGCGTTTAGTATGTTTATAGCATATCTTCATACACCTTATATAGCTACACCATGTCGCGGAAGGTTTGCCGGTGACAGAATGATTGTGCGCTGTAAACCCCTCCCATTGGATGTGCTGCGCCCATTGAGTCCCTGTGCCTCCTTCTCTCCATGCGCCACAGATCAGCGGCTGGATAGACACTGTTGGCGAGCGCTCGCTGGGGGATTGCGTTGGTCCGGAAGATTCACTGGAAGTCGTCCTTCAAGCTCAGAGACGTTTCCTGCAGATTGAGAGCACAGCGTGTGTAAGTGAGAACACGCGGCCGCCATGTTGGCTTGTGATTGTCGATGTGCAGGTTTAACGCACCGCTGTGTTTCGTGACCAGGAGTACTGCAGACGCGGCCGGGAGATCCTGCAGACCATGGAGAGGTGGGAGAACGTGTCGTCCCCGGAGACGCAGAAGTACCGGCTGAGGTTGAGGAAATGTAAGGAGAAGGTGGAAGAATTCTCTGCGCGGATAAAAGGATCCCGCGAGTGCCTGGAGAAGAGCGTCCGGCTCTACCACTTCTTTGACAAGGTCAGTGTGTGCTTTATAAACAAAAAGAGACAAAAAAGCGCTAGATAAGTTCTCCTGCGCAGGCGTTGATTTTGGGGATACGCGTTGTGACTCGCAGAATACTCTCCTTGTTACTGTAACCCCCCCCCCCCCCGGTGCTCCGAACCGTTCTGCACATAAAACACTTCAATAAATTGTGTACTTTTAAAGCCTCTGGCTGGCAGTGCATCATGGGAGTTTTAGCTTTGCACAAACCGATGGGGCAACAGTTTGAACCTTCCTGTACCAATGGAGGAGCAAGCAGCATCTCCCAATATTCCCACTGGATGTAGCGATGGTGTCAGGAGTGGGCTCCTGCTGGATGTATCTGTAGTGCAGGTGCAGCTCCGTGTTTCGTTATTGCTGACAGACTCTCCTCCCCACGTTTCATCCCCGTTGGTTAGTTCTGTTGGTTTTGGGATGTTTGCTTCGATTTTCCACCTGTTGCACATTGGTTCGAGCACAGACACCATATGATCGTCCTCTGATATGCTCTGGTAAAGCCGGTTTGTAGCCGTGGACGAGAAATTGATCCTGTGTCTATTGATGATTGACTGCTCTGGGCTGTTATTATTTATATATTATAATTATTAGGAAAAATCTATAAACCCATGTGGGGTGGAAGCTTTCAATGAGCTAAAGGATGGGGGGGGGGGGTTACCCACTGGCTTGATATACAGTTCTGTTCAAAATGATTCAACCCCCACTGAAATTGAGTGTTTTGGCCAGTTTGACATTGATTTTGATCATTCAGTCATCTTGCTTACAATTAAATCAAAGAGGCACGTGTAGGTCAGACAAATATAACATAACATTTATAATGAAATAACCACAAATGTCTTTTCTGTGCTCACATCATTATCAGTTTTATTCAACCCCCAAGTGACATTCAATCTTAGTACTTAGTACAACATCCTTTTACAGTTATAACAGCTTTTAAACGTGAAGCATGGCTTGACACAAGTGTCTTGCAGCCATCTACGGGTATCTTCGCCCATTCGTCATGGGCAAAAGCCTCCAGTTCAGTCACATTCTTAGGCTTGCGCACTGCAACTGCTTTCTTTAAGTCCCACCAGAGGTTCTCAATGGGATTTAAGTCAGGTGACTGCGATGGCCACTCCAAAATGTTCCAGCCTTTAATCTGCAACCATGCTCTAGTGGACTTGGAGGTATGCTTGGGATCATTGTCCTGTTGAAAGGTCCAACGTCTCCCAAGCCTCAGGTTTGTGACTGACTGCATCACATTGTCATCCAATATCTCCTGGTACTGAAGAGAATTCATGGTACCTTGCACACGCTGAAGCTTCCCTGTACCTGCAGAAGCAAAACAGCCCCAAAGCATGATTGACCCCCCGCCATGCTTCACAGTAGGCAAGGTGTTCTTTTCTTCATAGGCCTTGTTCTTCCTCCTCCAAACATAGCGTTGATCCATGGGCCCAAACAGTTCTAATTTTGTTTCATCAGTCCACAGAACACTATCCCAAAACTTCTGTGGTTTGTCCACATGACTTTTGGCATACTGCAGTCGACTCTTCTTACTCTTTGGAGACAGCAAGGGGGTGCGCCTGGGAGTTCTGGCATGGAGGCCTTCATTACGCAGTGTGCGCCGTATTGTCTGAGCTGAATCTTCAGTACCCACATCTGACAAATCTTTTCTCAGTTCCTCAGCAGTCACACGGGGACTTTTCTCCACTCTACGCTTCAGGTAGCGCACAGCAGTCGAAGTCAGCATCTTCTTTCTGCCACGACCAGGTAGCGTTTCAACAGTGCCCTTTGCCTTGAATTTGCGAATGATGCTTCCTATGGTCTCTCTTGGTATGTTTAACATCTTTGCAATCTTCTTATAGCCATTGCCCTTCCTGTGAAGAGTAATCACCTCTTCTCTTGTCTTCCTGGACCATTCTCTTGACTTCACCATGTTTGTAACCACACCAGTAAATGTCTAGAAGGAGCTGAGTATCAGTCATTTTAAAGCTGCCTAATTGGTGCTTATTATGCTTTATTGCTGCTCCGTGACATCCACAGGTGTTGTCAATACCTGATTGAAAACACTTGAATGAACCTCTGTTCTTCAGAGTGGTAGTCTTTAAGGGGTTGAATAATTGTGTCAATGAAGAATTCACAAAAGAAACATTTACTACTGTATTACAAAACCAATTGATGTCATTTTAGTTGCATATGGTTCTTTAAAAAGTCCTTGTAGGATTTCATTCTGAATACAATTACAAATGTCACTAAATTCCCTAAAACCCTTTACAGCATTGGGGGTTGAATAATTTTGAACACAACTGTATGTGCCGGGCGTCCACCCGCTGGCTCACCATATGCGGGTTTGGCTACTGGAGGCCCAGCCCTGTCTGGTGTCATCCTCAGCCGCGATCCCTCTTTCAGCTTGATATTGTTTTTCATATACATTATGTTTAAAGGGCCAGTACCACCATAAAATGCCATGTCCTTATTGTGTTTATGTTGGTGATGTGTTACATGTCTTTGTTTTTCTCTTGTATGTTTAGATAATATTTTCCTCTATATGTGTCACTGGGTGCATCCATTGTGTGATAGTTCCCCCTATATGTGTCACTGGGTGCATCCATTGTGTGATAGTTCCCTCTATATGTGTCACTGGGTGCATCCATTGTGTGTTATATTGCGTTGTATCTTTCCATCTGTGACTGACGCGGTTACTCGGAGGGAGTAGATCTGCCATAGGTGCCGGGGTTGCTCTGCAGTGAGCAGCGGTAGCGAGCCAGCGTCAGCTCCCTTGCTGGAATCTAGCGAGTCATCCGTAGGAAATACCTAGCAGATAGTCCCTCTTACCCAAATACTCGTCGAGGCGTAGTACAGGTTAAGCAGGTTGGTTTATTATGAACAGCACAGACACGGTACATTTATACGGTACAGTCCCATTGTTCTCTCCTATGCCCGCCCTCAGACATCCCAGTGCCAGTTTTGCCACTGCCTCTAGCCCGAGCCCTTTTCGTATACTTAACATGGGATGACCCGGCCTCCAGCTCCTGGCGCCACGCTGTCTGGCCTGCCCAGGGCTGTTCCTTGCCTGGGAAATTCCACCCCCCAGAGTGCGAGCGCCCATTCCGGCGCCGAATCTCCTCTGCAGCTGGGAAGCCCGACCTGGGTTTAGAGGCTGATAGAGGGGTGACCCTGGTGGCACTCCCCTTTGGAACTCACCCCACAGTGGCACATGTTCTCAGGGCCCTTCTGACCAAAAAGCACTCTGGTGGCATGTACAGGGGCTGAGCGGTGCAGGGTGTAAGGCATGTCGGTTGTGCTTGGTCTCGGCCGGTGGCAGCTGTATCAGGGTTGCGCTGGGCAGATAAATCACGATGGCTGCAAGGCAGGGGTGCCAAAGAACTCAATAAACATTAGGATCATACAAGCACAAATTGTACAAACGAATTATACACTTGGGTGAACGAAAATTGAGCAATTTGGGTGTTATTAAATTGTGAGGGATTGCAGGTGCGTTTGGTGCAGGGATTTGCGAGGGGAAACACAATACACATAGGGATCCTACAGACATAAATGGTATAAACGAAACTTAACCTTGAACCAACGAACTTTTAACTTTTCATGTGCTAATAAATTGAACGTGACAGCTGTTCTGTCACACAATCACTTGCTCCTCGCTGTGTGGCTTTGGCCATAGAATGGAGTGAATGGGTCAGTCACCAACTCACATCATTGTATTGTGTGGGATGTATTCAAAGGACATCACCAAGGGGAGTTTAGAAGGCTTTTTAGCTCCCTGTCTTATCTCATTAAGCTGCCAGCTCTTATCTCTGGTAGCCTGGAGAACACAATACACCCCCTGCTGCCGTATCTAAACATTCCCTCCCCCGCCTCATTAACTGTTATTTTCCCCTTTTTCATGAAATTACTTCAAGGTAAAAAACCAGCAGTGTGTGTTTACGTTTTATACAGTAAATGCTTTTGCTTGGGGATTTCAGAGAACGTTTTGTGATGGGTTTATGGGTGACTACTAGGGCTGCAACCAACGATTATTTCATAATCGATTAGTTGGCCAAATATTATTTTGATTAATCGATTAATCGTATAAAAAAAAATTGAAAAAAATTTGTTTACTAAAAAGGAGTTCTATGTAAAAAAATAAATAACCACAACCCCTCACCTTTTTTCATAAGTAATTTGCGTAGTGTACGTAACTTTTGTAAGTACATAGGCAAATTGCGTATCTTGCGTACTGTCACGGGATGGCCCAGCACCCTCAGCCAGGGGCGGCGCGCAGTGACAGTGGTGACATGGACACTTGGGTGTGGTGGCACGCACCCCGTTTTACCAGTATTTTTAGTTAGATGTGATTATTGTGTGGTGTAAACAAGTGTTCCCCGTTGGTTATGGTGTAATGTATTTTTCCCTTTGTTTGCCTTGCTCGCCGCCATTTTCCGATTCTTGTGGCGCAGTTGGAATTTCGATTCGGAAAATGGCCGATCCGAACCATCCGGTTCGGATCGCAAAATGGCCGAATCGGACCATCCGGTCCGAATTGGCGACTCCCTGAAGGATGGTGGCCAATGGGTCCCGGGAGGGCGGGCAAGGAGTCCCATTGTATTCTAATTATTGTGAGAAGTAATAAAAGTGTGTAATGTAAACAATAAAGGCAGTTCCTGCAGTACATTCAGCTGTGTCTGGTGTGGCTTGATTCTCCGCCGTATTTCGGTTCTGAGTGTCCCCCGCGGCCTCAGGATACGGTGCCCATCCGATCCGAATCGAGCGCGCTGACCCTGCATCGAGCATCAGGGCAGCGGCGCTAAGAAGATTCGATCGGGGAAATTCAGAGATCCGAACCGAAGGGCGCGGCCGCGTACCGCGCTTCGGTATTGCGAGGGATTGCGGTGCGATCCGAATCCCTCGCCCATCCCGGCAGATCCGAAGATTCACCCAGCCTCGATCCGATCCGAAGAGTCTTCCACCTGGATCCGAAGATTCATTCAGCCTGACCCGATCCGAAAAGTCGTTCCTCAAGATCCGAAAAGTTACCCGCACCGCGATCGGAAACGTTTCCCGCAAGATCCGAAACGTTTCCCACATCGAACCGAAGATTCCTCCGCGGCTGGCAGATCCGATCTCCACACGGACGTCCCACACCGCAAGGTCAGTGAACCAGCTGCTCGGGACGCTGAGTGCCGTATGGCTCAGTGGTCGGGCTGGTTCTAGGCAGGGGTCCCCTCCACCGCCCGCTAACCCTTCCCCAGGGTCACGCCAGGCCGCACGAGACGCCGAGTGCGCGTCACTCGGTAGTCGGGCCAGCGGTAAGCGAAGGGGTCACGCAGATTGAGCACACCCGCAGGCGGAACAACATCCCATTCCGTCATACTGGTGGCAGCGGTGGGATCGCTCTCTGTAGACCCCTAGGAGACCTACGCCATGGCGGTGTACAACCTACAACCGGGACACCCTGCGTGGGATGTTGGAGAACCGGGGAGGAACGCCGGGTAACAAGAAACGGAAGACGCTGATCAGGAGCTGACCAGGATGGATCAGGACGAGGCGACGACGCCCGTCCCCAGCCCTGTCCACGCAGAGGTGGAGGAAGGCGCTGACCTCAGAGAGGTGCGGCGCCGGATCGCCCTGCTTGGAGATGCCCGACGACAGAGGACCGATGTGAGGTGATTCGGAAGTTCTACCGGGAGTTGAGCTGGAGAAGGAACGCCAGCACCAGCTGCGGTTGGCAGAGCTCCGCGGAGCAGTACCTGAGTACAATGACCCCGAACCCTACCCCGTGGAACCCTGGGTCGAGACTCACAGCTCGTCTGGAGCTTCACCCGGGGAATCCACCACCCCAGTGACGACGCTTGCGGGACTCTCAGCTTGCCTGGAGCCTGTACTGAGGACATCACTCATCCCAGCGACCCTCGGATGGAGACTCACAGCCCGCCTGGAGCTGCATCTGAGGACGCCATATTCCCCATTGAGGAGCGGTGCTCCTGCGCTGGCACCTACGCCGACGTGAAGGCCGTGCTGGCCAGAGAGCTGCAGGAGGGCCTGGAGCAGGACCAGGAGTCCACAGAGGAGCTGTGGTACGAGGCCCTGGGCCATGCGGGACTGCCATGACGTGGACATTCCCTCCGACGCCGACGTCTACCGGGAGCAGTACGCTGTGCGAGCAGCGTTCCTGCAGGGCCGGGCCCCAGAAGGGTGGAGGACGAGCTCTGGAGTTTGGTGCAGGAGGAGGTCGCACTGGACGCCGCGTACCGCGCGCTCCGGTGGCTAACCGCCGCCCCGGCAGTGCGCCCGTTGGGAGGCAGTTCCGTTGCAGGGCCTCGCTACGGAGGCACAGGACTGCTCTACGAGGGCATGGCCGCCGACCCCGATTTCGGAGAAGAGACCGAGGAACGGATGGAGGACATCCTGGAGCGGCGGGAATTGGAGATCCCGTCAGACAGCAGGGACTCAGTGTTTGAGGAGCTGGAGTCCCTGGCTGAGCGAGAGTGGGAGCTCGAGGTGGCTTATCGGAGACTGTTGGACGGCGTTCCGCAGTCGAGCCTGAGCTCCCCGTGGTGGGACGGGTCGGCGGAGGAAGTCGACAGTCCCCAGGTTTGGGACCTATGGGAAGCCGAGGCGGACTCATGGGTGCCCGTGGGGGGGTCGTCTGAGGAAGTTACCCCCCTCGCCCCGCAAGAGGACAGGGTGGCCGAGGCCACGGGTCCAGCGGGGGGAGAGACGGATGGTTCCCCCGGGATGGGTTGTGCGCAACCGTCAATTGCCCCGGGGGTGAAGTGACCATCCTTCCCCAAGGAGATCTTCAACCAGCGGAAGAGCTGGCTACGGGGCAGAGTGCTGCTGGCCTCTGCCCATTGCCCAAGTCTGCCAGGAGGGGCAGACCGATGGTTCCCCCGGGATGGGTTGTGCGCAACCCTTGGTTGTCCCGGGGGTGAAGCAACCATCCTTCGCCAAGGAGATCTTCCACCAGCAGAAGAGCTGGCTACGGGGCAGAGTGCTGCTGGCCTCTGCCCACTGCCCAAAATCTGCCAGGAGGGGCAGACCGATGGTTCCCCCGGGATGGGTGTGCGCAACCCTTGGTTGTCCCGGGGGTGAAGCAACCATCCTTCGCCAGGGAGATCTCTCACCAGCGGAAGAGCTGGCTACGGGGCAGAGCGCCGCTGGCCTCTGCCCACTACTCAAAGTCTGCCCGGAGGAGCAGACGGATGGTTCCCCCGGACGGGTTGTGCGCAGCCATGGATCGCCCCGGGGGTGAAGAAACCATCCTCCCGCAGGGAGATCCTCGCCCAGCTGACGAGCTGGCTACGGGGCAGAGCGCTGCTGGCCTCTGCCCATCCCTCTCAGTTTGCCTCGAGGGGCAGCGCGAGGATGACCCTGAACGACTGCCGCGGCAGCGGTTCAGTCCCCTCGTCGGCGGCCAAGGAGAGCAGCCGGGTTTGACCTCGTTTGTCCTCCGGTTGCTGTTTCCGTACCCGGTCAACCAGCAGAAGAGCTGACGCCAGGGCAGAGAGCCGCTGGCCTCTGCCCGTTCCGCCCAATTCGCCCCGAGGGGCAGAGCGTGGATGACCCTGGGCGACTGCTGTTGCATTCTGTGATTCTCCCTTCCAGCTGGCTGGAGGAGCAGCCAGGTCTGGCTCTTGTGGTTCCTTCAATTGCCGTGTCCGTACCTGGCCCTCCAGTGGAAGAGCTGGCAACGGGGCAGAGCGCCGCTGGCCTCTGCCCATTTTTGCAACCTTTGGGCTCGGGAGCCTTACCCCGCCACGGTCCTGTCCCACGGCTGACCTGGGCACCTGGGGCGTGTGCAGTTAGCACCCGGTTCCCCAGGTGAGTGACAATCCTGGGGGGGGCACCGGAGGCCCTCGGCCCAGAGGCATGTCCTTCTCGCCCAGCCGGGGACACCCTCAGGACATGGGGTCCCGACCAGGCTGGCACGGCCGCAAGGCCAAATGGAGAGGCCTGGTGACCCGGCCTCCCCAGACTGACTATGGGCCTGGAGCACCGACTTCCCCGGTATGACCCGGTGGGGTCAGACCAGGTGCGTCGAACTGGGGGAGGGGGAGGAGTGTCACGGGATGGCCAGCACCACCCTCAGCCAGGGGCGGCGCGCAGTGACAGTGGTGACATGGACACTTGGGTGTGGTGGCACGCACCCCGTTTTACCAGTATTTTTAGTTAGATGTGATTATTGTGTGGTGTAAAAAAGTGTTCCCCGTTGGTTATGGTGTAATGTATTTTTCCCTTTGTTTGCCTTGCTCGCCGCCATTTTCCGATTCTTGTGGCGCAGTTGGAATTTCGATTCGGAAAATGGCCGATCCGAACCATCCGGTTCGGATCGCAAAATGGCCGATTCGGACCATCCGGTCCGAATTGGCGACTCCCTGAAGGATGGTGGCCAATGGGTCCCGGGAGGGCGGGCAAGGAGTCCCATTGTATTCTAATTATTGTGAGAAGTAATAAAAGTGTGTAATGTAAACAATAAAGGCAGTTCCTGCAGTACATTCAGCTGTGTCTGGTGTGGCTTGATTCTCCGCCGTATTTCGGTTCTGAGTGTCCCCCGCGGCCTCAGGATACGGTGCCCATCCGATCCGAATCGAGCGCGCTGACCCTGCATCGAGCATCAGGGCAGCGGCGCTAAGAAGATTCGATCGGGGAAATTCAGAGATCCGAACCGAAGGGCGCGGCCGCGCGTACCGCGCTTCGGTATTGCGAGGGATTGCGGTGCGATCCGAATCCCTCGCCCATCCGGCAGATCCGAAGATTCACCCAGCCTCGATCCGATCCGAAGAGTCTTCCACCTGGATCCGAAGATTCATTCAGCCCTGACCCGATCCGAAAAGTCGTTCCTCAAGATCCGAAAAGTTACCCGCACCGCGATCGGAAACGTTTCCCGCAAGATCCGAAACGTTTCCCACATCGAACCGAAGATTCCTCCGCGGCTGGCAGATCCGATCTCCACGGACGTCCCACACCCGCAAGGTCAGTGAACCAGCTGCTCGGGACGCTGAGTGCCGTATGGCTCAGTGGTCGGGCTGGTTCTAGGCAGGGGTCCCCTCCACCGCCCGCTAACCCTTCCCCAGGGTCACGCCAGGCCGCACGAGACGCCGAGTGCGCGTCACTCGGTAGTCGGGCCAGCGGTAAGCGAAGGGGTCACGCAGATTGAGCACACCCGCAGGCGGAACAACATCCCATTCCGTCATACGTACTTTTCACACAAGGTATGCAGTGCTTGGTCGAGGGTGGGTTGATGCTGCGAGCGCTTGGTCCAGAGGATGGGTTGATGCTGCGAGCGCTTGGTCAGAGGGATGGGTTGATGCTGCATAGCGTTTGGTCAGAGGGAGGGTCCGATGCTGCGAGCGCTTGTCAGAGGGATGGGTTGATGCTGCAGCGTTTGGTCAGAGGGATGGGTTGATGCTGCGAGCGCTTGGTCAGAGGGATGTTGATGCTGCGAGCGCTTTTTCAGAGGGATGGGTTGATGCTGCGAGTGCTTGGTCAGAGGGATCGGTTGATGCTGCGAGTGCTTGGTCAGAGGGATGGGTTGATTCTGCGAGTGCTTGGTCATAGGGATGGGTTGATGCTGCGAGCGCTTGGTCAGAGGGATGGGTTGATGCTGCGAGCGCTTGGTCAGAGGGATGGGTCGATGCTGCGAGTGCTTGGTCAGAGGGATGGGTCGATGCTGCGAGTGCTTGGTCATAGGGATGGGTTGATGCTGCGAGCGCTTGGTCAGAGGGATGGGTTGATGCTGCGAGCGCTTGGTCAGAGGGATGGGTTGATGCTGCATGCGCATCTTAAGCCCATGTTTGCTTTCTCAAATGAATGCGGCTACAAGCACTTGGTCATATATCATGATGTCAGCATGAAATCGGAGTTAAAAAGCTAAAGTGGTCAGGGTGCGTAGAGAGTCCCTTTTAAATAATTGTGTGAACAAACTGAGTGGGGGAGGGACTGGAGGTGGAAGGGAGTGACTTGACTTGAGTGTGAGAGGGAGTGGGTATGGACTAAAGACGGGATCCGAGTGTGGGAGTGAGTTTGGGGAAAGCGACCAGACCAAAGGCAGGGAATGGCAGTTCCCGACCAAAGAGGGTGTGGCAGGGAGGGTGGGGCGGTGGTACAGGACTCCAGCTTCAAGTAAGGATAAATCACAGGCATACAGCTCCTTCACCCAGTGACAGTATCCTATTGTTTGTGTTATAGTTCTGCTACTGTTGTAAACGGAATAAAAACAAACTGGTTGTGTTTGACATAACCCTAGAACTAAATCATAGCTAGTAAAGCAGCGGCGCATCTTCTCCAATCAGCTCCGAAGCTGAGGTTATTTACGTTTAACTCCGTCTGACTCTAAACAGTGTGTGCTGCACACAGGACCATTAATCCATAATGGAAATAGGTGACAACTATTTTAATGATCGATTAGTTGTCGATTAATCGATTAGTTGTTTCAGCCCTAGTGACTACTCTGAGGCCTTGCTTAATCAGCAGAAGGCTGTCCTAATGAGAGGATACTGAGCATAGAGCATCCCAGCATCATCCAAGAATATATACGTATATAGGTCTACAGCTGTTAGAGCTACAAAATAAATGATTATAGAGATTACAGATTCTACTGGGGCACCTTCATCCTGTGAGACAAGTGGCGCCTGACCTTCAATGTAACGTGTGCTGTTATATATCAACACTGGACTTGCTGAGTATCAAAGTGCACAAGAACATCTGTTGCCGAAGCCTGTTATCCACGGGCCTGACTCTTCTGGGTTTGTTCATTCACACAAGCCCAATCCTCTAGATTGTAAGCTCCTATGAGCAGGGCCCTCTACACCTCTTGTTTCCATCTTATGTTTATCTGTATCTTGTTCCCTTTGGTTATTGTAAAGCGCTGCGGAAACTGGATGCAGTGCGTGCGTGTGGTAGTAGTGGATGCAGTGCGTGCGTGTGGTAGTAGTGGATGCAGTGTGTGCGTGTCGCCATAGTAGTGGATGCGGTGTGTGTGTGTCGTAGTAGTGGATGCGTTGTGTGCGTGTCGCAGTAGTAGTGGATGTGGTGTGGTCGCAGTAGTAGTGGATGTGGTGTGGTCGCAGTAGTAGTGGATGTGGTGTGGTCGCAGTAGTAGTGGATGCGGTGTGTGCGTGTGGTCGCAGTAGTAGTGGATGTGGTGTGTGCGTGTCGTCGCAGTAGTAGTGGATGCGGTGTGTGCGTGTCGTCGCAGTAGTAGTGGATGCGGTGTGTGCGTGTCGTCGCAGTAGTAGTGGATGCGGTGTGTGCGTGTCGTCGCAGTAGTAGTGGATGCGGTGTGTGTGTGTCGTCGCAGTAGTAGTGGATGCGGTGTGTGTGTGTCGTCGCAGTAGTAGTGGATGCAGTGTGTGCGTGTCGTCGCAGTAGTAGTGGATGCGGTGTGTGCGTGTCGTCGCAGTAGTAGTGGATGCGGTGTGTGCGTGTCGACGCAGTAGTAGTGGATGCAGTAGTAGTGGATGCGGTGTGTGCGTGTCGACGCAGTAGTAGTGGATGCAGTAGTAGTGGATGCGGTGTGTGCATGTCGTCGCAGTAGTAGTGGATGCGGTGTGCGCGTGTCGTCGCAGTAGTAGTGGATTGCGGTGTGTGCGTGTCGTCGCAGTGTAGTAGTGGATGCGGTGTGTGTGTGTCGTTGCAGTAGTAGTGGATGCGGTGTGTGTGTGTCGTCGCAGTAGTAGTGGATGCGGTGTGTGCGTGTCGTCGCAGTAGTAGTGGATGCGGTGTGTGTGTGTCGTCGCAGTAGTAGTGGATGCGGTGTGTGTGTGTCGTCGCAGTAGTAGTGGATGCGGTGTGTGCGTGTCGTCGCAGTAGTAGTGGATGCGGTGTGTGCGTGTCGTCGCAGTAGTAGTGGATGCAGTAGTAGTGTGGATGCGGTGTGTGCGTGTCGACGCAGTAGTAGTGGATGCAGTAGTAGTGGATGCGGTGTGTGCATGTCGTCGCAGTAGTAGTGGATGCGGTGTGCGCGTGTCGTCGCAGTAGTAGTGGATGCGGTGTGTGCGTGTCGTCGCAGTAGTAGTGGATGCGGTGTGTGTGTGTCGTTGCAGTAGTAGTGGATGCGGTGTGTGTGTGTCGTTGCAGTAGTAGTGGATGCGGTGTGTGTGTGTCGTCGCAGTAGTAGTGGATGCGGTGTGGTGTGAGCGTGTCGTCGCAGTAGTAGTGGATGCGGTGTGTGCATGTCGTCTCAGTAGTAGTGGATGCGGTGTGTGCATGTCGTCTCAGTAGTAGTGGATGCGGTGTGTGCGTTTCGTCGCAGTAGTAGTGGATGCGGTGTGTGCGTTTCGTCGCAGTAGTAGTGGATGCGGTGTGTGCGTTTCGTCGCAGTAGTAGTGGATGCGGTGTGTGCGTTTCGTCGCAGTAGTAGTGGATGCGGTGTGTGCGTGTCGTCGCAGTAGTAGTGGATGCGGTGTGTGCGTGTCGTCGCAGTAGTAGTGGATGCGGTGTGTGCGTTTCGTCGCAGTAGTAGTGGATGCGGTGTGTGCGTTTCGTCGCAGTAGTAGTGGATGCGGTGTGTGCGTGTCGTCGCAGTAGTAGTGGATGCGGTGTGTGCGTGTCGTCGCAGTAGTAGTGGATGCGGTGTGTGCGTGTCTTCGCAGTAGAGTGGATGCGGTGTGTGTGTGTCGTCGCAGTAGTAGTGGATGCGGTGTGTGCGTGTCGTCGCAGTAGTAGTGGATGCGGTGTGTGCGTGTCGTCGCAGTAGTAGTGGATGCGGTGTGTGCGTGTCATCGGCAGTAGTAGTGGATGCGGTGTGTGCGTGTCGTCGCAGTAGTAGTGGATGCGGTGTGTGCGTGTCGTCGCAGTAGTAGTGGATGCGGTGTGTGCGTGTCGTCGCAGTAGTAGTGGATGCGGTGTGTGCGTTTCGTCGCAGTAGTAGTGGATGCGGTGTGTGCGTGTCGTCGCAGTAGTAGTGGATGCGGTGTGTGCGTGTCGTCGCAGTAGTAGTGGATGCGGTGTGTGTCGTCGCAGTAGTATGTGATGCGGTGTGTGTCGTCGCAGTAGTAGTGGATGCGGTGTGTGCGTTTCGTCGCAGTAGTAGTGTGTGCGTGTGTCGTCGCAGTAGTAGTGGATGCGGTGTGTGCGTGTCGTCGCAGTAGTAGTGGATGTGGTTGTGTGCGTTTCGTCGCAGTAGTAGTGGATGCGGTGTGTGCGTGTCGTCGCAGTAGTAGGATGCGGTGTGTGCGTGTCGTCGCAGTAGTAGTGGATGCGTGTGGCGTGTCGTCGCAGTAGTAGTGGATGCGGTGTGTGCGTGTCGTCGCAGTAGTAGTGGATGCGGTGTGTGCGTGTCACGTCGCAGTAGTAGTGGATGCGGTGTGGTGTGGCGTGTCGTCGCAGTAGTAGGTGGATGCGTGTGTGCGTGTCGTCGCAGTAGTAGTGGATGCGGTGTGTGCGTGTCGTCGCAGTAGTAGTGGATGCGGTGTGTGCGTGTCGTCGCAGTAGTGGGATGCGGTGTGTGCGTGTCGATGCAGTAGTAGTGGATGCGGTGTTGTGTCGTCGCAGTAGTAGTGGATGCGGTGTGTGCGTGTCGTCGCAGTAGTAGTGGATGCGGTGTGTGCGTGTCGATGCAGTAGTAGTGGATGCGGTGTGTGCGTTACGTCGCAGTAGTAGTGGATGCGGTGTGTGTGCGTGTCGATGCAGTAGTAGTGGATGCGGTGTGTGTCGTCGCAGTAGTCGTGGATGCGGTGTGTGCGTGTCGTCGCAGTAGTAGTGGATGCGGTGTGTGCGTGTCGTCGCAGTAGTAGTGGATGCGGTGTGGTGTGAGCGTGTCGTCGCAGTAGTAGTGGATGCGGTGTGTGCATGTCGTCTCAGTAGTAGTGGATGCGGTGTGTGCATGTCGTCTCAGTAGTAGTGGATGCGGTGTGTGCGTTTCGTCGCAGTAGTAGTGGATGCGGTGTGTGCGTTTCGTCGCAGTAGTAGTGGATGCGGTGTGTGCGTTTCGTCGCAGTAGTAGTGGATGCGGTGTGTGTGCGTCGTCGCAGTAGTAGTGGATGCGTGTGTGCGTTTCGTCGCAGTAGTAGTGGATGCGGTGTGTGCGTTCGTCGCAGTAGTAGTGGATGCGGTGTGGTGCGTGTCGTCGCAGTAGTTAGTGGATGCGGTGTGTTGCGTGTCGTCGCAGTAGTAGTGGATGCGGTGTGTGCATGTCGTCTCAGTAGTAGTGGATGCAGTGTGTGCGTTTCGTCGCAGTAGTAGTGGATGCGGTGTGTGCGCTTTCGTCGCAGTAGTAGTGGATGCGGTGTGTGCGTTTCGTCGCAGTAGTAGTGGATGCGGTGTGTGCGTGTCGTCGCAGTAGTAGTGGATGCGGTGTGTGCGTGTCGTCGCAGTAGTAGTGGATGCGGTGTGTGCGTTTCGTCGCAGTAGTAGTGGATGCGGTGTGTGCGTTTCGTCGCAGTAGTAGTGGATGCGGTGTGTGCGTGTCGTCGCAGTAGTAGTGGATGCGGTGTGTGCGTGTCGTCGCAGTAGTAGTGGATGCGGTGTGTGCGTGTCGTCGCAGTAGTAGTGGATGCGGTGTGTGCATGTCGTCTCAGTAGTAGTGGATGCGGTGTGTGCGTTTCGTCGCAGTAGTAGTGGATGCGGTGTGTGCGTTTCGTCGCAGTAGTAGTGGATGCGGTGTGTGCGTTTTGTCGCAGTAGTAGTGGATGCGGTGTGTGCGTTTCGTCGCAGTAGTAGTGGATGCGGTGTGTGCGTGTCGTCGCAGTAGTAGTGGATGCGGTGTGTGTGTTTCGTCGCAGTAGTAGTGGATGCGGTGTGTGCGTTTCGTCGCAGTAGTAGTGGATGCGGTGTGTGCGTGTCGTCGCAGTAGTAGTGGATGCGGTGTGTGTCGTCGCAGTAGTAGTGGATGCGGTGTGTGCGTGTCGTCGCAGTAGTAGTGGATGCGGTGTGTGCGTGTCGTCGCAGTAGTAGTGGATGCGGTGTGTGCGTGTCGTCGCAGTAATGGTTTCGGTGTGTGCGTGTTGTCGCAGTAGTAGTGGATGCGGTGTGTGCTTGTCATCGCAGTAGTAGTGGATGCGGTGTGTGCGTTCGTCGCAGTAGTAGTGGATGCGGTGTGTGCGTGTCGTCGCAGTAGTGGTTTCGGTGTGTGCGTGTTGTCGCAGTAGTAGTGGATGCGGTGTGTGCGTGTCGTCGCAGTAGTAGTGGATGCGGTGTGTGCGTGTCGTCGCAGTAGTAGTGGATGCGGTGTGTGCGTGTCGTCGCAGTAGTAGTGTGTGCGTGTCGATGCAGTAGTAGTGGATGCGGTGTGTGTGTCGTCGCAGTAGTAGTGGATGCGGTGTGTGTGTCGTCGCAGTAGTAGTGGATGCGGTGTGTGCGTGTCGTCGCAGTAGTAGTGGATGCGGTGTGTGCGTGTCGTCGCAGTAGTAGTGGATGCGGTGTGTGCGTGTCGTCGCAGTAGTAGTGGATGCGGTGTGTGCGTGTCGTCGCAGTAGTAGTGGATGCGGTGTGTGCGTGTCGTCGCAGTAGTAGTGGATGCGGTGTGTGCGTGTCGTCGCAGTAGTAGTGGATGCGGTGTGTGCGTGTCGATGCAGTAGTAGTGGATGCGGTGTGTGTGTCGTCGCAGTAGTAGTGATGCGGTGTGTGCGTGTCGTCGCAGGTGCGGTATGAGTAGTAGCAGGGCCGGGTTCTGTATCGCGTCCGTCACGCATCGACACGCGGTGTGTGCGTGTCGATGCAGTAGTAGTGGATGCGGTGTGCGTGTCGTCGCAGTAGTAGTGGATGCGGTGTGTGCGTGTCGTCGCAGTAGTAGTGGATGCGGTGTGTGCGTGTCGTCGCAGTAGTAGTGGATGCGGTGTGTGCGTGTCGATGCAGTAGTAGTGGATGCGGTGTGTGCGTTACGTCGCAGTAGTAGTGGATGCGGTGTGTGTGTGTGCGTGTCGATGCAGTAGTAGTGGATGCGGTGTGTGTCGTCGCAGTAGTCGTGGATGCGGTGTGTGCGTGTCGTCGCAGTAGTAGTGGATGCGGTGTGTGTGTGTCGTCGCAGTAGTAGTGGATGCGGTGTGGTGTGAGCGTGTCGTCGCAGTAGTAGTGGATGCGGTGTGTGCATGTCGTCTCAGTAGTAGTGGATGCGGTGTGTGCATGTCGTCTCAGTAGTAGGGATGCGGTGTGTGCGTTTCGTCGCAGTAGTAGTGGATGCGGTGTGTGCGTTCGTCGCCAGTAGTAGTGGATGCGGTGTGTGCGTTTCGTCGCAGTAGTAGTGGATGCTGTGTTGCGTTTCGTCGCAGTAGTAGTGGATGCGGTGTGTGCGTGTCGTCGCAGTAGTAGTGGATGCGGTGTGTGCGTGTCGTCGCAGTAGTAGTGGATGCGGTGTGTGCATGTCGTCTCAGTAGTAGTGGATGCGGTGTGTGTGCGTTTCGTCGCAGTAGTAGTGGATGCGGTGTGTGCGTTTCGTCGCAGTAGTAGTGGATGCGGTGTGTGCGTTTGTCGTCCGCAGTAGTAGTGGATGCGGTGTGTGCGTGTCGTCGCAGTAGTAGTGGATGCGGTGTGTGCGTGTCGTCGCAGTAGTAGTGGATGCGGTGTGTGCGTGTCGTCGCAGTAGTAGTGGATGCGGTGTGTGCGTGTCGATGCAGTAGTAGTGGATGCGGTGTGTGTGTCGTCGCAGTAGTAGTGGATGCGGTGTGTGCGTGTCGTCGCAGGTGCGGTATGAGTAGTAGCAGGGCCGGGTTCTGTATCGCGTCCGTCACGCATCGACACGCGGTGTGTGCGTGTCGATGCAGTAGTAGTGGATGCGGTGTGCGTGTCGTCGCAGTAGTAGTGGATGCGGTGTGTGCGTGTCGTCGCAGTAGTAGTGGATGATGCGGTGTGTGCGTGTCGTCGCAGTAGTAGTGGATGCGGTGTGTGCGTGTCGATGCAGTAGTAGTGGATGCGGTGTGTGCGTTACGTCGCAGTAGTAGTGGATGCGGTGTGTGTGTGCGTGTCGATGCAGTAGTAGTGGATGCGGTGTGTGTCGTCGCAGTAGTCGTGGATGCGGTGTGTGCGTGTCGTCGCAGTAGTAGTGGATGCGGTGTGTGTGTGTCGTCGCAGTAGTAGTGGATGCGGTTTGTGGTGTGAGCGTGTCGTCGCAGTAGTAGTGGATGCGGTGTGTGCATGTCGTCTCAGTAGTAGTGGATGCGGTGTGTTGCATGTCGTCTCAGTAGTAGTGGATGCGGTGTGTGCGTTTCGTCGCAGTAGTAGTGGATGCGGTGTGTGCGTTTCGTCGCAGTAGTAGTGGATGCGGTGTGTGCGTTTCGTCGGCAGTAGTAGTGGATGCGGTGTGTGCGTTTCGTCGCAGTAGTAGTGGATGCGGTGTGTGCGTGTCGTCGCAGTAGTAGTGGATGCGGTGTGTGCGTGTCGTCGCAGTAGTAGTGGATGCGGTGTGTGCGTGTCGTCGCAGTAGTAGTGGATGCGGTGGTGTGCGTTTCGTGCGCAGTAGTAGTGGATGCGGTGTGTGCGTTTCGTCGCAGTAGTAGTGGATGCGGTGTGTGCGTTTTGTCGCAGTAGTAGTGGATTGCGGTGTGTGCGTTTCGTCGCAGTAGTAGTGGATGCGGTGTGTGCGTGTCGTCGCAGTAGTAGTGGATGCGGTGTGTGCGTTTCGTCGCAGTAGTAGTGGATGCGGTGTGTGCGTTTCGTCGCAGTAGTAGTGGATGCGGTGTGTGCGTGTCGTCGGCAGTAGTAGTGGATGCGGTGTGGTGTCGTCGCAGTAGTATGAGTCGGTGGATGCGGTGTGTGCGTGTGTCGTCGCAGTAGTAGTGGATGCGGTGTGTGCGTGTCGTCGCAGTAGTAGTGGATGCGGTGTGTGCGTGTCGTCGCAGTAATGGTTTCGGTGTGTGCGTGTTGTCGCAGTAGTAGTGGATGCGGTGTGTGCTTGTCATCGCTAGTAGTGGATGCGGTGTGTGCGTTTCGTCGCAGTAGTAGTGGATGCGGTGTGTGCGTGTCGTCGCAGTAGTAGTGGTTTCGGTGTGTGCGTGTTGTCGCAGTAGTAGTGGATGCGGTGTGTGCTTGTCATCGCAGTAGTAGTGGATGCGGTGTGTGCGTGTCGTCGCAGTAGTAGTGGATGCGGTGTGTGCGTGTCGTCGCAGTAGTAGTGGATGCGGTGTGTGCGTGTCGTCGCAGTAGTAGTGTGTGCGTGTCGATGCAGTAGTAGTGGATGCGGTGTGTGTGTCGTTGCAGTAGTAGTGGATGCGGTGTGTGTGTCGTCGCAGTAGTAGTGGATGCGGTGTGTGTGTCGTCGCAGTAGTAGTGGATGCGGTGTGTGCGTGTCGTCGCAGTAGTAGTGGATGCGGTGTGTGCGTGTCGTCGCAGTAGTAGTGGATGCGGTGTGTGCGTGTCTCGCAGTAGTAGTGGATGCGGTGTGTGCGTGTCGTCGCAGTAGTAGTGGATGCGGTGTGTGCGTGTCGTCGCAGTAGTAGTGGATGCGGTGTGTGCGTGTCGTCGCAGTAGTAGTGGATGCGGTGTGTGCGTGTCGTCGCAGTAGTAGTGGATGCGGTGTGTGCGTGTCGTCGCAGTAGTAGTGGATGCGGTGTGTGCGTGTCGATGCAGTAGTAGTGGATGCGGTGTGTGTGTCGTCGCAGTAGTAGTGGATGCGGTGTGTGCGTGTCGTCGCAGGTGCGGTATGAGTAGTAGCAGGGCCGGGTTCTGTATCGCGTCCGTCACACTGGGTTTAGTGTGGTGTGAAATGACACCCCCCCCCCCCCTCACTCGTCAGAGCGTCCCCCCTCCCCCTCTGGGTCCGCGCTGCCCATCTGCCTCACATTTGCCTGTGAATAGGCGGCTTGGCAGGGTGCAGTCTCTGGGCGCCACATTCTCATTCCAGCTGCCGACCATGAGAAGGACACACAGACATGGTGTCTACAGACATACAGGTACCGTTACTGATAGAAAGCTGGGTTTGTGGCGCCGTTACTCGGGTCGGTCAGGTTACAGAGTGCTGGCCCTCACTGGATGAGAAGTGTGGGATTTGGCTGAAATGAGGAGGTTGTGTTTAACCCCAGACATATTATTTTTTTGTTTATTTCTTCACAGCAGGAGTTACAGGTCCTGGTCTGCAGAGCTCACAATCCACTCTGCAATTCTGGCTCTGTTTTTAATGTTTTCTCTAAATGTTAAGGCTCGCGGCCGCTGAAAGTGACAAGCCAGCTGTCCCAAGAGCTTGCACTCTGGAATCTGCATCCTGGGAACAGATTCTTTCCATGCCAGGCGGTTGGGAGCGCCTCTCTCTTTGGCGCGGGGTGCGCCTCTCTTTCCTTCTCTCTCTGTATTGTAGGTGTTTGTGTATTGTGCGGGTGATTTCCTGGCTGTATTGTAGGTGTTTGTGTATTGTGCGGGGTGATTTCTCGGCTGTATTGTAGGTGTTTGTGTATTGTGCGGGGTGATTTCCCGGCTGTATTGTAGGTGTTTGTGTATTGTGCGGGGTGATTTCTCGGCTGTATTGTAGGTGTTTGTGTATTGTGCGGGGTGATTTCCTGGCTGTATTGTAGGTGTTTGTGTTTTGTGCGGGGTGATTTCCCGGCTGTATTGTAGGTGTTTGTGTATTGTGCGGGGTGATTTCCCGGCTGTATTGTAGGTGTTTGTGTATTGTGCGGGGTGATTTCCCGGCTGTATTGTAGGTGTTTGTGTATTGTGCGGGGTGATTTCCTGGCTGTATTGTAGGTGTTTGTGTATTGTGTGGGGTGATTTCTCGGCTGTATTGTAGGTGTTTGTGTATTGTGCGGGGTGATTTCCTGGCTGTATTGTAGGTGTTTGTGTGTTGTGCGGGGTGATTTCCCGGCTGTATTGTAGGGGTTTGTGTATTGTGCGGGGTGATTTCCCGGCTGTATTGTAGGTGTTTGTGTATTGTGCGGGGTGATTTCTCGGCTGTATTGTAGGTGTTTGTGTATTGTGCGGGGTGATTTCCTGGCTGTATTGTAGGTGTTTGTGTATTGTGCGGGGTGATTTCCTGGCTGTATTGTAGGTGTTTGTGTATTGTGCGGGGTGATTTCTCGGCTGTATTGTAGGTGTTTGTGTATTGTGCGGGGTGATTTCCTGGCTGTATTGTAGGTGTTTGTGTATTGTGCGGGGTGATTTCCTGGCTGTATTGTAGGTGTTTGTGTATTGTGCGTGGTGATTTCTCGGCTGTATTGTAGGTGTTTGTGTATTGTGCGGGGTGATTTCTCGGCTGTATTGTAGGTGTTTGTGTATTGTGCGGGGTGATTTCTCGGCTGTATTGTAGGTGTTTGTGTATTGTGCGTGGTGATTTCCTGGCTGTATTGTAGGTGTTTGTGTATTGTGCGGGGTGATTTCCTGGCTGTATTGTAGGTGTTTGTGTATTGTGCGGGGTGATTTCTCGGCTGTATTGTAGGTGTTTGTGTATTGTGCGGGGTGATTTCTCGGCTGTATTGTAGGTGTTTGTGTATTGTGCGGGGTGATTTCCCGGCTGTATTGTAGGTGTTTGTGTATTGTGCGGGGTGATTTCTCGGCTGTATTGTAGTTGTTTGTGTATTGTGCGGGGTGATTTCCCGGCTGTATTGTAGGTGTTTGTGTATTGTGCGTGGTGATTTCCCGGCTGTATTGTAGGTGTTTGTGTATTGTGCGTGGTGATTTCCCGGCTGTATTGTAGGTATCCCCTCACATATCAGGTTTATATCTCTCTCCCGACGCCCCTCTTATACCTCCCCCTCTGTCAGGCTCATATCTCTTACCCGATGCTCTTCACATCTCTCACATACCTCCCCCTCTGTCAGGCTTATATCTCTCACCTGACGCCCCTCACATACCTCCCCCTCTGTCAGGCTCATATCTCTTACCCGACGCCCCTCACATACCTCCCCCTCTGTCAGGCTCATATCTCTTACCCGACGCCCCTCACATACCTTCCCCCTCTGTCAGGCTCATATCTCTTACCCGACGCCCCTCACATACCTCCCCCTCTTTCAGGCTCATATCTCTTACCCGACGCTCTTCACATCTCTCACATACCTCCCTGCTCTGCTAGCCCCTGTTTCCTTCCTGTACCGTTTCGGTATACGATTTAAATTGCTGATGCTGCATTGGAAGCCTGCGAAAATGCAACCCCCTCTTTACTTGTCTCCACAATATTATTTACCGAGTCCTAGTCTGCAGGTGACCTCCACCTGTCCATGGTTTGCACCCACACCACTAACTCTCTCTATGAGCGGCTCCGGTCCTGTGGAATGATCTGCCTTGCCCTAACAGATTCTCCTTCAATCCACCAAGAAATCCCACAAAACCCATCTCTTCAGATTGGTGCGTCCCAGAATACGAGGCTATGTTTGCATGTATTTCCTGTGACTGAACCGTTCTCTTCCGCCTGTCCTGACTCTCCAGACACCCCTTCGTTGCGGTCAGCCCGGCTACTGGGAGCGTTGTCCTCAGCGCCTCGAGCAGCTTGACCCGCCTGCTTCTGTTTCTCTGCCCTGGAGCCGTTAGGAATTTCCAGAAGGCCGCTCGGTGCCTTCTGAGGTTGAGTGTGTAGTGTAGTGTAGCGTAGCTGAAGGAGACACCAGACGCGGCTGTATGTTCCAACAGGATTCTCTCTCTGAGCTTTAATGAACAAAAACGCCACAATTTATGCTGAGATCCAACAGCCATAATTTGCATAAATGACCCACATTGACCTACTAAAATGTTAATTACATTATGTCACATTTTTACAATAATCATTCCTCTTTCTTCATATCACACATCATTTACATAATCTATTGTAAAGGAAATCAGTTAGGTTTTGGCTGAGACAATGGTGACTCCCAACCTCTGAGACATGTAAACAGATAGCAGATGAACAAAGAGAAAACCCTTTTGCCTAATCACAAATTACTCAAACCTATTTTACAATCTATATGAAAGAAAGCGTTTGAACTCGCTGCAGGTAGTATCTTTAATAAAAAACACATTTTTACCTACAAGAATATAAGTATATTTAAAACTAAAGCTACGTAATTTACACTAAACTAATTAAAACTAAAACCAAACAATGTAAAATATATTTAAAATCACACGATACAATTGAACATAAAGTCTCTTGGGGTTTGAAGCGCGGAACGCTACGTCAGCTCCATGACATTTCCCCTCTAGTGGCGCGTCCCAGAATACGAGGCTATGTTTGCATGTATTTCCCCTCTAGTGGCGCGTCACAGAATACGAGGCTATGTTTGCGGGGTTTTCCCCTTGATTGGGGTAACGTGTCCCTCTTGGGGGGTGAAACATCGAGAAAGCCTTCTCAGTTGGTACCAGCCTCCTGAAAATACCCGGATTCTTTTTATTTGGGATGAGGGGGGGGGGGGTTCTGGGTCGTCCTGATGTCTCGTGCCATACTTTGGCGTCTCCAGGAGGACAAGGGCTTGAATAGCCGGAGGTGGCGCGCCCGGCCTCCCTTCTGGGACCTCTGTGATTTCATTCCTTTGAGCTGAATTAAAATTCCAGCCGCACCGCGTCGCGTCCCGCTTCTTCTCGTCTCTGAGCATTGGTCGCTGAACCAGAAAACCAAATGAGTGACTGATCCCTGGGCGCTGCCTGTTAACTCTTAGCCGGTGCCCCTGGCCACAAGGGGTACCGGTTAAACCTGCGTCGCCGGTATACACACATCCGGGTGCCATATAAATGTATGCCAAGTCTGCCGAGGGACGTAAACCTCGACCGGCCAGGTCAAAGGGTAATCTCCTGTCCCGGTTGAAGCGTGGCCTCTGGTCTTCTGAAAGGCTCTTCTGTTTTCTATGACATTGGTGCGGTCGGGACAGTGGTGGCAGCTGCTGCGGGTCAGGCAACTCTTGTCTCAGTCTATATGTTGCATATAAAGAGAGTCCCTGACCTTTCACCTCCAGCAGCTGAATAGGAACAAACGGGACGAAACATCTGTCCTCCTGTTCCAGCATGTCATTGGCATCGGACAGGGACGCGCAGACCGGTCAGGGGCTCCTAAAACTTCTCCGAGACATAAGCATGGCTTTTTCCAGGAACATGTCCGTGCCGGTCAAACGTACAATTGGCCTGAGGGCCCCGGAGGGGCTGAACGCAGAGATACATAGCTCAGATCAGTCTTTCTGGGGTGGCCGGCTGGCCGTGGTGTCCCATGAGAGACCACCATGTCTTGGAGTCAGGGTCGTTCAGGGTTTCCGTTCTGATTTCCATTTAAACACCCTCAGCCGAGGAGGAATAATCCTGTGACTCCGCGCTCCTCATCTCCAGCCGCCTGCTAATCCACACAAATAAAGCCGTGGGTTCCTGCGCCGGTTCCTGTCGCCTCAACCGATGATCTCCATGCTTGTGGGGGGTCTTCAGGATCTAGCACTAGGTTACCATGGGGTTAAATGACATTGTTGGTGTCACTGGTAGATGGGATTTCACACGGGTTGGCGGGATGTTTGCGGTGCTTATAAACCCTGATCTGATGGCGTCGCGGTGTATCGGATCACCTGGCATGTTTCACACTCGCTCCTGTAGCTGTTGTTTCAGCCGTTTTTCCGGGACGTTGTCGTTTCAGCCCATTACTTCTTGTCTGGTAGATCAGGGGTTTTATGGCTGCGTCGCTGGCATGGGATCTCTCCGGTGCTGAGGGCAGGAGAACTTACGGCCCACTCGCTGCATGATGGAAAGACGCCGCTCCTCTCCGAGCGTGTGGTCAGTCTGTGGATCAGTGATATTCATACATTGATACGTCCTCCTCCTTGTACCCACAATGCCCCTGGCTGCAGAGGAGCATAGGCTCATTGCATTGTGGGGGCGCTAGCCGGTGGCTCAGCAGGCTGGAGATGAACCTGTGCCTCCCTCAGGATTCAGCCGGTTATCCGGCATAATGACGCAATGTAAATGGAGCGATACCAGCACAGCAGGGAATTCTGGGAAACACCCAATTTTTTGGGAATGTAATGCCAAGGGGCAGACCCTACGTGCTGGTTCATTAGACCTGGCAGGGTCTTCTTCCCGGTGTGGCCCAGGAACACAGTGGGTGCAGAAGGTGACAATGCAGCGAGTGCCCCGGGGTGACCCAGTGAGTGCACGGGGTGACGCAGGAAACGTTTCCCTTTCTGGATGGTACGCAGCTGCCCGGTTTCCACACAATGCGTGCCTCTTCACATGGTAGGTGGCGCCTGCACTGGGGCGGTTGGCACCGTGGCGCAGCTATACAATGACTGGCACTTGATTTAACTCCGTCCAAGCCGCAGGGTGTTGGCTGTAAATCCCGAACATGCTGTGGGAAAATCACAGGCTGGTGCTCACATTCATTCATCCGCACATAATGGTGTTTTATGCGTAAATCTTTCACTCCTGTGTCTGCCCGTACACGCTGCCATCCTCCTTAGCGCTGCGCTGGACATATCTGACCCTGCGTGGACAATAGGCAGCGCCGCAGCTCAGCCCCCTGCGCTCATAAAGATTTGTTTGTTCAGTTGCGTGGCAGGCGCAGAGCCCCGTCCGGGACCCGGGTGGCAGGCGCAGAGCCCCGTCCGGGACCCGGGTGGCAGGCGCAGAGCCCCGTCTGGGACTCGGGCGCGTAGCTGGGGCATTCAGAGTCCGGCTCTTGCCCCAGTTTGTTCTCTCGGTGTTTCTCGGAGATTTTGCTGGTTGGTATATTTCGTGTAACGCCGGTTTCCTCTTTCTAGGCGTATGAATGGGCTCTGGATGGCATGCGGCATCTGGCCTCCATTAGTTTGGATGACTGCAATTCCCCTGCGCTCTGCGGCGCCGCCCTGGAGGGCTTGGAGAGGTACCGGGCGCAGCACCCTGAGATTGACGAGAAGGTGTTTGAGGAGATGAGGGAACTGGCATGTGAGCTGAAGAGTGAAAGAGGGGCCAAGCAGTGGAAGTTTGCCTGGTCCAAGTGCCAGGAGGCCCGGCATGTGTTCGAGAAGAAGCTGGAGGCTGCGCTGAGGGCAAAGAGTGCTGTGTCTGTAGAGCAGCCGCCCCCTGCCGCCATGTCCCATCGGAGGCGCTCAGACAGCATGGAGGAGAAGGTACATTGTGATAGGGACGTGGTCCTCCAGAAGCCGCTCCTGAGCTCCCCGCGCTGCCCCAGGGAGAGGAGGCTGGGGAGGGTACTTGGTAAAAGACCCGAGTTTGGGATCGTTACTGACCAGGCCGCGTCGTGTAAGAGCAGCCCCTTGTCAAGTGTGAGCTCTATAGTGACCTCTGCGTTCAGGGCCCGGAAAATGTCCCTGCAAAGCCTGGACTTCTGCCACCAAGAGACCCCCGGCTCCGCCACGCCCACAGCGCCATCCCGTCCTCTGGCAAGGCAGATATTAAGGAAGGCACAGAGCTTCGACCTGCCCGGGAGTGAAGGGGGATCCTATGGGTGCCAGAGGAGACTGAGCGAGCCTGCCCGGCGCGGCAACACCGGCGTCTTCATCAAAGGACTGGAAGTGAGCAGCACAGAACTAGCCGAGCGACCCTGCAGCCCTCACCAGCCACCGGCACTAGATTGGTCGGCAGAGTGTCTGCTCAGCGAGAGGCGGTGCAGCATCTCCACGCCAGACGGGAGGAGCCGCAGCAGGTACGGAGTGTATAGGACAGCAGCTGCGAATGGCGGGGGAGGGCGCTGTATGAATGGCGGGGGAGGGGGCTGTATGAATGGCGGGTCAGCGGGGGAGGGGGCTGTATGAATGGCGGGTCAGCGGGGAGGGGGCTGTATGAATGGCGGGTCAGCGGGGGAGGGGGCTGTATGAATGGCGGGTAAGCGGGGGAGGGGGCTGGTATGAATGGCGGGGGAGGGGGCTGTATGAATGGCGGGTCAGCGGGGAGGGGGCTGTATGAATGGCGGGGGAGGGGGCTGTATGAATGGTGGGTCAGCGGGGGAGGGGGCTGTTTGGTTGGCGGGTCAGCGGGGAGGGGGCTGTATGAATGGCAGGGGAGGGGGCTGTAGGATTGGTGGGTCAGTGGGGGAGGGGGCTGTATGAATGGCGGGTCAGCGGGGGAGGGGGCTGTATGAATGGCGGGGGAGGGGGCTGTATGAATGGCGGGGGGCTGTATGAATGAAGGCAACAAGGTATCGGGAGCAGTTCACTGCAATAACTGTATGGATACTATGGTTACACCTGTGCAGCCAAAACCCACCCAATACCCTGGTACGTGCACATTAGAACGTGGCTGCGTGCACATAACGCGGTTGCGTGCACATTATAACGCGGCTGCGTGCACATTAGAACGCGGCTGCGTGCACATTAGAACCCCGCTACGTGCACATTATAACGCCGCTACGTGCACATTATAACGCCGCTACGTGCACATTATAACCCCGCTACGTGCACATTATAACCCCGCTACGTGCACATTATAACCCCGCTACGTGCACATTATAACCCCGCTACGTGCACATTATAACCCCGCTACGTGCACATTATAACCCCGCTACGTGCACATTATAACCCCGCTACGTGCACATTATAACCCCGCTACGTGCACATTATAACCCCGCTACGTGCACATTATAACCCCGCTACGTGCACATTATAACCCCGCTATGTGCACATTATAACCCCGCTACGTGCACATAATAACGCTGCTAGAAGCATCCACACAAGAATAAAGCTGGACGCGCACAGGGCTGGTGCTCGAGGTGTATTCCTGACACTTACAATCCATTGATAAGAGCTAAATGTTCCCGGTGACGCCCTTCTTTGTGTTGTGCCTCTTCTCTTTGTGTCGTGCCTCCCCTCTTTGTGTCGTGCCTCCCCTCTTTGTGTCGTGCCTCCCCTCTTTGTGTCGTGCCTCCCCTCTGTGTCGTGCCTCCCCTCTTTGTGTCGTGCCTCCCCTCTGTGTCGTGCCTCCCCTCTCCCCTCTGTGTCGTGCCTCCCCTCTCCCCTCTGTGTCGTGCCTCCCCTCTCCCCTCTGTGTCGTGCCTCCCCTCTTTGTGTCGTGCCTCCCCTCTTTGTGTCGTGCCTCCCCTCTTTGTGTCGTGCCTCCCCTCTGTGTCGTGCCTCCCCTCTGTGTCGTGCCTCCCCTCTGTGTCGTGCCTCCCCTCTGTTGTTTCGTGCCTCCCCTCTGTGTCGTGCCTCCCCTCTGTGTCGTGCCTCCCCTCTGTGTCGTGCCTCCCCTCTTTGTGTCGTGCCTCCCCTCTTTGTGTCGTGCCTCCCCTTCTGTGTCGTGCCTCCCCTCTCCCCTCTGTGTCGTGCCTCCCCTCTCCCCTCTGTGTCGTGCCTCCCCTCTCCCTGTGTCGTGCCTCCCCTCTCCCCTCTGTGTCGTGCCTCCCCTCTCCCCTCTGTGTCGTGCCTCCCCTCTCCCCTCTGTGTCGTGGCCTCCCCTCTGTGTCGTGCCTCCCCTCTGTGTCGTGCCTCCCCTCTGTGTCGTGCCTCCCCTCTGTGTCGTGCCTCCCCTCTGTGTCGTGCCTCCCCTCTTTGTGTCGTGCCTCCCCTCTGTGTCGTGCCTCCCCTCTTTGTGTCGTGCCTCCCCTCTGTGTCGTGCCTCCCCTCTTTGTGTCGTGCCTCCCCTCTGTGTCGTGCCTCCCCTCTTTGTGTCGTGCCTCCCCTCTTTGTGTCGGACACATTCCTGTGTCTGCATCTCGAGTAGCAGTGGTGTGCGGGTCCAGCTCGGCCCTCGGTAACCCGTTGTGTCGGGCTGTGAGGAGGTGTGTTGTAGCAGTGGTGAGCGTGTGGTGTGCATGGTGGCTCGCTTGGCATGTAGAGGTGTACTCTTTGCTCCCCGTTATCTAATCCACCCTCCGTCTTCCAGTAAACTGCGGCACATTATTGATGAGATGGTCACCACCGAGCGGGAGTACGTACGATCTCTGTGGTATATAAGCGAGAATTACTTCCCTGAAATGGAGCGCTTGGATCTGCCTCAGGACCTCCGCGGGAAGAGGGGCATCATCTTCGGGAACCTGGAGAAGCTCCGGGACTTTCACAGTCAGTACTTTCTGAAGGAACTGGAAAGCTGCTGTAACCACCCTCTGCGAGTCAGTCACTGCTTCCTCCGACATGTAAGAGCCACGCTGCGACCACATAGCTACCGGGCCGCTTCTGAACCCCCGGTGACCCCAACATGTGCCACGCTGCGACCACATAGCCACCGGGCCACTTCAGAACCCCCGGTGACCCCCAACATGTGCCACGCTGCGACCACATAGCTACCGGGCCACTTCAGAACCCCCGGTGACCCCCAACATGTGCCACGCTGCGACCACACAGCCACTGGGCTGCTCCCCCCCCCCCCGTGACACTGACATGTGCCACGCTGCGACCACACAGCCACTGGGACACCTCTGAATCCCCGGGGACCCCAACATGTGCCACGCTGCGACCACATAGCCACCGGGCCGCTTCTGATCCCCCGGTGACCCCAACATGTGCCACGCTGCGACCACACAGCCACTGGGACATTTCTGAACCCCAGTGACCCCAGCATGTGCCACGCTGCGACCACACAGCCACTGGGCCGCTTCTGATCCCCCGGTGACCCCAACATGTGCCACGCTGCGACATTTCTGAACCCCAGTGACCCCAGCATGTGCCACACAGCCACTGGGTCGCTTCTGATCCCCCAGTGACCCCAACATGTGCCACACAGCCACTAGGCCACTTCTGATCCCCCAGTGGCTCCAACATGTGCCACACTGCGACCACACAGCCACTTGGCCCCAACATGTGCCACACAGCCACTGGGCCGCTTCTGATCCCCCGGTGGCTCCAACATGTGCCACACTGCGACCACACAGCCACTTGGCTGCGTCTCTCCCCCCCCCCCCCCCCGTGACATGTGCCACAATTTGACCATAAAGCCACTTGGCTGCTTCTCGCCCCCCCCCCCCCCGTGACCCTGATATGTGCCATGCTGAGACCACACAGCCATTGGACCAGATCTGTTCCCCTGACAGCATTGGTGACATTTTCCATAGACATGGGGGGGCTCACGGTGACACGAGGAGGTCTGCAGGTTACTCACAGGCTTCCAGTGCTTTGATCTCCTCATATGGATCCACAGCAGGATTCCTGGATCCCACACGTTCAGCCAGAGATCTGGGATCCGTCTGATCATGTCGTGGATTCAGTCTCCGTGTCAGAGATGAATCATGTAACGCCTGTCTGTACTCATTGGATGTTAGTGGATCGTGTTGATCTGTGTCCGTCTGTCTCCTCTCCAGAAAGATCAGTTTGGGATGTACGCCTTATACAGCAAGAACAAGCCCCGCTCCGACCAGCTGCTCGCCAGCCACGGCAACCTATTCTTTAAGGTGCGTTTCATGAAGCTGCCTCACTTCCCCCGGTAGTCGCCATGCTTGGGGGGACAGGACGTCTGCGCCCCCTCTCCTCGTTTTCTGCAGTCCTTGTGTAATCACCGTCTGGCTTTGTCTTTCTGACCTTTCTCAGAACAAGCAGCGGCTTCTGGGTGATAAGATGGACCTGGCCTCGTACCTGCTCAAGCCCATCCAGAGGATGAGTAAGTACGCTCTGCTCCTCAAGGACCTGATCAAGGAGTGCGGCGAGGCGCAGGAGCAGGAGCTGGCGTACCTGCGGGCGGCCGAGGAAATGGTCAAGTTCCAGCTGCGGCACGGGAATGACCTGCTCGCTATGGACGCCATCAGAGATTGTGATGTTAGTATCGCTGCTTTCTGACGCTCTCATAGAATTGCTTGGTGGGATTTACCCCCTGTGCCGGGAGGCCGTGCCGTGGGCCGGTGTTACTGATGTTGTCTGGGGGGGGGGGTGTAACGCTGCTGTGGATCACGCCTTGTTATTGGCGGTAAATGCACACATAATGAAGGGTTAATAGCGGGTTACACGGCGTCACCATAATGTCCTTTTCTTTCGGCGTTGGGGAACAGGTGAATCTGAAGGAGCAGGGGCAGCTGGTGAGGCAGGACGAGTTCACCGTGTGGCTGGGCCGGAAGAAATGTCAGAGACACGTCTTCCTTTTCGAGGATCTCATCTTATTCAGTAAACCCAGGAGGATCGAGGGCGGCCTCGACGTCTACATCTACAAGCGCTCCTTCAAGGTGAGCGACGCCGCCGGCCCCGCTCTGCCGGCACTCTGACCCTATGCCAGGACACGGGGAAATGCAGCCGGCCATTAATATGTAGTGTGTGTCCATATTGGATGTAAGATCTGGCAGAGGGGCTCGTGGGTAAGGATGGGGGCGGGTACACGCGTGTGATGTCACTCTGTAATCGGTCTTGGAACCTGCAGACGGCAGATATTGGGTTAACGGAGAGCTCGGGTGACAGCGGCCTGCGCTTTGAAATCTGGTTCCGGAGACGCAAATCTAACGACACTCACATCTTGCAAGCGAGTAACCCCGAAACCAAACAGGCCTGGACCTGCGACATCGCCAAGATCCTATGGCAGCAAGCGAGCCGCAATAAAGGTGAGCGCCGCGTGTTCTACAGCAACACCTCATGGGGAGGAAGGGGTTAAAGGGCAACGATTCATGAGGGTTTCATAGTGTAGCCAAAATAACTGAAGGATTCATCACCAAATCGTGTATAGTAAAAGCATTAACCCCCTCCCTGTTACCGTGTGAGGGACACATGCCCATATCTCGCCAAGCCCGGGCACTCACTGACCCAGGGGCAGCCAGGCTGTGTGTGAGGGGCACATGCCCATATGTCACCGAGCCCGGGCACTCACTGACCCAGAGGAGCCAGGCTGTGTGTGAGGGGCACATGCCCATATGTCACCGAGCCCGGGCACTCACTGACCCTGGGGCAGCCAGGCTGTGTGTGAGGGGCACATGCCCATATCTCGCCAAGCCCGGGCACTCACTGACCCAGAGGAGCCAGGCTGTGTGTGAGGGGCACATGCCCATATGTCACCAAGCCCGGGCACTCACTGACCCAGAGGAGCCAGGCTGTGTGTGAGGGGCACATGCCCATATGTCACCAAGCCCGGGCACTCACTGACCCTGGGGCAGCCAGGCTGTGTGTGAGGGGCACATGCCCATATGTCACCAAGCCCGGGCACTCCTGACCCAGGGGCAGCCAGCCAGGACCACCCGTACCCCCTGAGACTGAAACGTGGCGCAGATCTCCATTCGTGGGCTTTTTTCGAGCCGGGCGCTTCTCTTTGTGCCGCCCCGCTGGCCGTGTGCTGGGTTGAGTTGCATCGGGGGGGGGGGTGTATTTTTAATTAAGCCGCGCTCTTTTTTCTCAGAGATCCGCGTGCAGGAGATGGTCTCCATGGGGGTCGGGAATAAACCGTTCCTGGACATAACGCCGAGTGACGCCGCGATAAATAACCGCGCCATAGATTACATCATGAAGGGCAGAGGTAGGTGGTCTGTGACACGGCATTTACACGCATGTAACACTTGCCCCTCTCGGGGGGGTGATGGATCGGGGCGCCACACGAGTTTTGGGCAATAGTAACCGTCCTCTCTCCTCCTCAGGGGCACGAACACGAGCGTCCATTGCGGTGTCTCTGTTTGACCACTCTGACCCGTACAAACGAACCCAAGCCCCCATCACCTGCAGCTCTGCCCCCCCAGCCGGCGGGCCCTCCTCTGCGTCCTTGCTGGGGCCCCTCAATCTGCACATGTACGTCAATCAGAGCCTTCTGTCAGGGGTGCTGGCGCCAAGCAGAGGGTTTGAGACCAGCAGCTGCCTGGAAGAGGACGAGCTGGAGAACGAGACGAGCAGCAGCCAGCCCTCCATGAGTAAGTGTGCGGGGGGGGGGGGGCATGGCTTGGGATGATGAGGAAGCAGAGCTCACAATGCAATCTGTATCTCCAGCCACAGAGAGCTCGGGATCGTCGCAGTGCATGTCCGGCACGGGATCCAGTGGATCTGACAGCGGCTGTGTCTCTGGGATCCTCCAGGACAACCTGTCTGAAGACGCCGCGTCTCCGAGTAGCCTGCTTCCCCCGTACTCGCCCCACAGTGTCAGACACCATTCCAGCCTGTTGCCCCCCAGCGTGGACAAGTCACGGTTCCTAAACCACCAATATATATCCGCGGTAAGAGAAGCCACGTCTTGGAGGATCCCCGGGAGGGGCTGGAGCTTTCACACGTGTCATCTCCCTTAACGCCCTCACCCAGCCGTAAAGGGACACCGTATATCCCCAGCATACACAGCAGCCGGCCAATCACAGACCTGCACTAGCTGCTGAGGATGGTGGGAGTTGTAGTTCTTCCTGACATGAGGCATTAATCAGTCACTGGAAGCATTGAGTTGGTTACCACATGCTGAGCGTGTCAGTGCTGTGGCATCACTAGGGTTAATATACAGTTTCCGGTTAAAGCCTGCAGAGCTGTGCGTTTATACAGAGACCGGGGCTGCGGGGGGGCTTTACACATGGATTGGAATCTGCAGCTCGTTTGTCAAGTTTATGAATTGTTAGTGAGTCGCATTCGTCTGCCTGCGCTGCGCCGCGGTGTGTGCGTGTGACATTCCCAAGAGGTAATTTGCGCCAGGGTGTGAAACGCTGAGGGTTCCCTGTCTGTGCCGCTGATGTTTGACCAGATCTTTACCCTAATGTGTTTGTTTGTGGGATCTAACCGCACATTAACCCCTGATTCTCTCCCCAGAACGCCAGCCTTTCCCTAAGTCCTTCCACCATAGTGTGAGGCTCCTCGTAACCCCTCGGTCTCAGTAAGTGACATTTCCATCCTTTCTCTGCGGGAGGGAATCTGAATGATGAGACTTCCGTAAAACCCTGCACTAAACGTTTACTTCCTCCACCTGAATAATGCCTTGTGTGTCCTGCCGCCTGGTCCCTTAACCAGTCCTGTTTAACAAGGCTTGGGTTGGGGATATAGCACTGTGTGACCCTATATGAAGGCGCCATGCTTTGGGATATAGCATTTGTGACCCTATATGAAGGCGCCATGCTTGGGGATATAGCGCTATATGAAGGTGCCATGCTTGGGGATATAGCGCTATATGAAGGCGCCATGCTTGGGGATATAGCGCTATATGAAGGCGCCATGCTTGGGGATATAGCGCTATATGAAGGTGCCATGCTTGGGGATATAGCGCTATATGAAGGCGCCATGCTTGGGGATATAGCGCTATATGAAGGCCATGCTTGGGGATATAGCGCTATATGAAGGTGCCATGCTTGGGTATATAGCGCTATATGAAGGTGCCATGCTTGGGGATATAGCGCTATATGAAGGCGCCATGCTTTGGGATATAGCGCTATATGAAGGCGCCATGCTTGGGGATATAGCGCTATATGAAGGCGCCATGCTTGGGGATATAGCGCTATATGAAGGTGCCATGCTTGGGGATATAGCGCTATATGAAGGCGCCATGCTTGGGGATATAGCGCTATATGAAGGCGCCATGCTTTGGGATATAGCATTTGTGACCCTATATGAAGGCGCCATGCTTGGGGATATAGCGCTATATGAAGGCGCCATGCTTGGGGATATAGCGCTATATGAAGGCGCCATGCTTGGGGATATAGCGCTATATGAAGGCGCCATGCTTGGGTATATAGCGCTATATGAAGGCGCCATGCTTGGGGATATAGCGCTATATGAAGGCGCCATGCTTGGGGATATAGCGCTATATGAAGGCGCCATGCTTGGGGATATAGCGCTATATGAAGGCGCCATGCTTGGGTATATAGCGCTATATGAAGGCGCCATGCTTGGGGATATAGCGCTATATGAAGGCGCCATGCTTGGGGATATAGCGCTATATGAAGGCGCCATGCTTGGGGATATAGCGCTATATGAAGGCGCCATGCTTGGGGATATAGCGCTATATGAAGGTGCCATGCTTGGGGATAGCGCTATATGAAGGCGCCATGCTTGGGGATATAGCGCTATATGAAGGCGCCATGCTTTGGGATATAGCATTTGTGACCCTATATGAAGGCGCCATGCTTGGGTATATAGCGCTATATGAAGGCGCCATGCTTGGGGATATAGCGCTATATGAAGGCGCCATGCTTGGGGATATAGCGCTATATGAAGGCGCCATGCTTGGGGATATAGCGCTATATGAAGGCGCCATGCTTGGGGATATAGCGCTATATGAAGGCGCCATGCTTGGGGATATAGCGCTATATGAAGGCGCCATGCTTGGGGATATAGCGCTATATGAAGGCGCCATGCTTGGGTATATAGCGCTATATGAAGGCGCCATGCTTGGGGATATAGCGCTATATGAAGGCGCCATGCTTGGGGATATAGCGCTATATGAAGGCGCCATGCTTGGGGATATAGCGCTATATGAAGGCGCCATGCTTGGGTATATAGCGCTATATGAAGGCGCCATGCTTGGGGATATAGCGCTATATGAAGGCGCCATGCTTGGGGATATAGAAATAAGAAGCCTGTATTCTTGGCGCCACTTAAAAGTGGTTTTAACAACCGGTATTGATCATTGAGTGTCTCTCACAGAAGATAAGTCTCTATGCCAGATCAGCAGCTGTCACTATCCGGTGGTGGTATATCCAGTCTCACCCAAATGATGAGAACAATAAAAACAGTAGAATGGATAGGATTAGCGCTTCCTCAGACGGTGGTGTCCCCCTCTTCTCCGTGCACTTCTATTGTCCACCTCAAAAATAAAAAGCTGCCATAGCGTAGTAGGTTTGAGGAAATAATAACAAAGTAAGGGAATACACTCACATTTTGTTGTGTCTAAATCAGACACCGGATTTGTCCAGCAGCCGGTAACATTAGAAGGAGTACCGGATCTCCTGTGCAGCCCAAGGGAACCTGGTTGCTCCAATAAATATCAGGATGCTGGTAAAGGTTATAAGGCTGATTTATTAAAATAAACACCCAAACGCGTTTCGCGATCGTTATCGCTTCATCAGTAGGTGTCTACAGGAACCAATTAACTGTAAATATTTGTTCAATGGAGAAAGATTGTATAAATGCAGATACTATGAAGCGGGGAGGAGATCAACAAAATACAAAACGTTTTGTCAATATGAGGCTTGATTTAATTTGGGCCAAACACCCAGAAAGCTCTTTCTGCTGCTGTTTAAGGTTTTGGTTGGGTTGATTTAATTAAGGATGCTCCGACATCTTCATCACCGTAAAACATTCATCCTCATGATCCGCGCTCTCACCTGCACGCGCTAACCCAAACCTCCGCTTCAGCAACTCCATGCAAAAATATCAAAATGCTGAAAGGGGCTGCTAAAGGCATTTTATGGCAGGGGAATAATCTGGCTTTGCCGGTATGATGCCGGCTCACCATATGCTGTTTCTGCACAGCGGGATTTCTGGGATTTGATGTTTGTTTTTGCTCTGGAAGTTATTTTAATTGAAGCAAATATTTAAAAAAAGAAAAAATGTCTCTTTTTTTTGCCAAAAAATTTAATTGACCCCAAACATAACTGCCCCTCTGGGCATGGTCTGGTCTCACGGATTGCACCATGCCGGCGGGTCACAGGTTTGTGATTTTGTCGCAGTCATGATGTCATACATGCTACGTAGGACCCTGCTCGCCAGATAAACCAACCGGTCCTGTTGTAGGAGCCGATAAATGAATCCCGTGAAACCAAACTAGGAATCCGCCCTCTTGCAATCCTGGGGTCCGTGGTGTGGGGGTCCCGCAATCACACGATACCAGGCAATCAGTGCTTTATTCCAGGCGATGTTTCATTGTCACGGTGTGTTATGTGATCACTATCCCTCCAGTAAATGAGTCCCGGCGCTCGGGACCGGCCGGTGTTATATGTGTTTATTGAATGGGACGTTTTAATGTTAAATCACTTCACTTTGTGTGGTTTTTTTCAGGTTTGACGGGATCACCGCGATACCTCGCAGGACCTGCTGCTTCCACCGCAACAACTGTTTTAGTGTAAATCTAACACCGCTAGATGGTTTTAATGTAATATTGGAGAAGCCTGTATATAGTTTGATACAAAGCGTTTCTTACACTTCCTGAGGTCCGTATGAGGCGGCGGCCGGCGCGGCGTGCCCCCCCCCCCCCCATACTGATGGCATTTTTACGCTGCACAGTTTGTATAAAGATACATTTGGAGAATATATATTTAAATAGAAACCCAAATGAAATGATTTCTACCTGCTTTGTATGTTACATTGTGTCCTAAATGTTTCCCCGACTAGAAATAATTTATTTACTGTAATGCGTAAATCTGAATAAAGCACATTTCAGGTTCTCTTGCTCTTTGATGGGATGAAGCGGGTTTGGGCAGGAGAATTTAGCTAAAAAAAATAATCCTAAAAAATACTTTTTGCTGCAAATTATAAGAGTAAACGGTTTATTAGATATGGAGTTAAAACGGGAATATCTTTTCCATTGAAACCTATGGGATTCGCCAGAATAAACCTGTCGAATTAAACCACTGAACAGCAGGGCAATTCACTGACATTTCTCTGCTGTTCATTGTGAATAGATTAACCATTGCATCTCTATGAGGGATTTCACTGCCGCCAAACAGGCACCGTATGTCACTGCCGCCAAACAGGCACCGTATGTCACTGCCGCCGAACAGGCACCGTATTTCACTGCCACCCAACAGGCACCGTATGTCACTGCCGCGGAACAGGCACCGTATGTCACTGCCGCCGAACAGGCACCGTATTTCACTGCCACCCAACAGGCACCGTATGTCACTGCCGCGGAACAGGCACCGTATGTCACTGCCGCGGAACAGGCACCGTATGTCACTGCCGCGGAACAGGCACCGTATGTCACTGCCGCCCACCGGGCACCGTATGTCACTGCCGCCGAACGGGCACCGTATGTCACTGCCGCCCAACAGGCACCGTATGTCACTGCCGCGGAACAGGCACCGTATGTCACTGCCGCCCAACGGGCACCGTATGTCACTGCCGCCCAACGGGCACCGTATGTCACTGCACATTTGCCAATATTTGGCGAACTGCACCATACGGGGAAATTCACAGTTCAGTTTTTTTTTACGGCTCTGAGTAACCCTGTATATCAGGTAAAATATCCTTTAGTAACGTGTTCCTGTAAATGCTCCGCGTGTGACGGTCTGCACGTTGGGTGGCGGCCTGCGCGTTGGGCGGCCTGCGCGTTGCGTGACCTTTAAAGTTCATTTTGATTGATTCATACTCCTAATTCAAAGCGCAACCCACAGGGCCGAGATATACAGGGCTCCCAATGTCACGTTACTTAGATCTCCTGCTCCTAGTGAATGGAGAGCAGTGAAGGAAAGAGGGCGACAGTGCGGGCAGTGCCAAAGAAAAAGGCTCCTATTCTAATAATGGCAATAAAAAGGTCTGTTTATAAACAGTGTTTTTACATTGAAACCTATGGGATTCACCGGTTTGAACCTATTGAACTGACTGGACTTTTGGTGCAATTTGGTGTTATGTTAATAGAACGGGACGTCTGGCTGAGCACGTGTTGCCTAATGTATCTTTATTATGTCTCATGTTTGTGCTTACCGCATTGGAAAGCGCTATGGAAACTGTTAGCGCTGTATAAGTAGCTGTAACCAGTGCTTTTATTCTGGTAAAATAGGTGGGGGTGCTCTCTCACGCCCGGGGAAAAATTGATTATGACTATTTTCATGTCCTCATAAACAATAGTTGTAGTTCACTTAAAGAAGGAACACTATAAAAGGGATCCATATTTTTTAATACTGTGTTCCTTTAAATGAACTACAACTAAGTGCCTCTGTTGCAAGAAAGGTCTGTATTGCAGTTAGTGCCAGTGTTGCAAAAAAAAAACAACAGCTGAGTGGATAATCCCTTAGCATTTGTGAGCTCCACAGCAATGAAACTCACAGTAATGCGCAGTGTATGAGCTCCACAGCACTGAAACGCACTGTGTATGAGCTCCACAGCAATGAAACTCACAGTAATGCGCAGTGTGTATGAGCTCCACAGCAATGAAACTCACAGTAATACGCAGTGTATGCGCTCCACAGCAATGAAACTCACAGTAATACGCAGTGTGTGTGAGCTCCACAGCACTGAAACGCACTGTGTATGAGCTCCACAGCACTGAAACGCACAGTAATGCGCAGTGTGCGTGAGCTCCACAGCAATGAAACTCCACTATCCACCAAGTACTGTTTGAATAATATTGGGGGACTCAAAAGAGAGGGTGTTTGACCTTGAGAACACCCCCAACATAGTGGTACCAGCACGACCAGTTGAACATACCGGTGTTGCCAGAGCTGATATTTTTAAATGCTGTTTTGAAGTGTATTTGGAAGCAGCAGTTTTTTCCTGAGTCCCTGCAGAGCAATGCAGCCAGGACTTAAATGTCCACCTTCCAGGGTGCATCACACACTGTCTGGAACTGCTGGGGAGGCTGGGGGTAAGGCGGCAGTGTAGACATCTTTTGGCATGCCCTCCTCTTGACATCAGAGGGGACCAGACACCAGCAAGGAGGAAGGGACCAGGAGGAGAGAGAGCGCAGGCTTCCGTATGCAGCACCGCGGGGGAGTCTGCTCTCTGACCTGGCAGATACAATGCAGCTCGCTGGGCACCGGCTGCATCTTACAGAAGGAGCAGCAGGGACACCGCACCAGGCATTTTGAAAACTTGGATCCCTGTCAAGGCAAGTGACCAGGGATTCAAATTTTTTTTGCACCCACTCATGGTCTTGCGCTCTTAGGCGGCCACCTGTACTGCCTTACAGTGCCAGCTCCTCTGATCACACCGCTTGCCTGACCATCCGCAGCTCTGGCAGATGTGTGTAACTATGCTGCAACCCCCCCCCCCCATGCTGTTCAAAGTTTCAGCGGCTGCAGAGAGAGGGGGGTGCAGCATGTTTACACACATCTGCCAGAGCTGGGGCACTGAAGAAACAAGGGAGGGCTGGTTAAATAAAATCTCCCCTATCGGTCCCTACATACACTCCTGACAATCGGAAGCGTTCAGGAGCAAAATGAGCTGCCAAGCACTTCGGATTCTCTGCCTGCCACTGCAGGAGGAGGGAGGAGCATCATGCGATGTTAGTACCGGCACCTCACCACCAGCCTGAACCGAGTACCGGCAAGTACCCCCTGATAAAAAAGCCCTGGCTGTAACTGTCTTTGGGGCAATTTCGGTGCTGATGAATTGCACCATATTTTGCTGTCAATTCATCATATTTGCTGAAGTGACAGCGTGGGGAATAGAAGGATTGACGTGCAATGCGGAGGTTAGTGAATAACCTCTTGATACACAGGCTGGATGACGCCCAGAATAACAGACGGACGCCTGGAGACAGAGACTTATGCCATTTTCCCAAAAACCAAACAAGCCGCGGATCCCCTTTGTGCAGCTGTTTTAATCTATCCTGTGCGCAGAACCATCTAAATCTGCTATAATCCTACACACCAGTGAACGGACACAGACGGGATGCCCTGCGCGCCTGAGTTACACACAATGCAAAACACATACTGAGATAAGGAAATCTATAGCTGCACCGTTACCAAACCGATTAAGATGACGGATAGCGATTCCCAGCTGCCAATCAAATGATCCAATAAAACCTTCACTAAAGTGTGAATAAACTGAATTTCTAATAAAGCCGGAGCTCATCCTGCAGCGACAAGACTAAGGGCTCCCATATACACACACACTCAACCCTGTGCTGCCCTCGTGTGGCCAAAAATGCTAATGACAACTCCGCGTTCCACTGGACACACAGCTAGACTAGACACGACGAGTGATGTGCGCGTTAAATCGTATAATGCAGAAAAGTCAGTTTGCTTCCACAAAGTTAGCGTCTCCATCTGTCAGATTCTGCTGTATGAGAAAACACCCAGCGCTTTGCCTGTACTAAAGAGACATCGGGTGCGGACACCCTGCACCCCAAAAACACCGCTCAATGCACACCCTGCACCCCAAAAACACCGCTCAACGCACACCCTGCACCCCAAAAACACCGCTCAATGCACACCCTGCACCCCAAAAACACCGCTCAACGCACACCCTGCACCCCAAAAACACCGCTCAACGCACACCCTGCACCCCAAAAACACCGCTCAACGCATACCCTGCACCCCAAAAACATCGCTCAACGCATACCCTGCACCCCAAAAACACCGCTCAACGCATACCCTGCACCCCAAAAACACTGCTCAACGCGCACCCTGCACCCCAAAAACACTGCTCAACGTGCACCCTGCACCCCAAAAACACCGCTCGCCACACCCTGAACCCCAAAAACACCGCTCAACGCACACCCTGCACCCCAAAAACACCATTCAACGCACACCCAGCACCCCAAAAACATTGCTCAACGCAAACCCTGCACCCCAGAAACACCGCTCAACGCATACCCTGCACCCCAAAAACTGCTCAACGCTACCCTGCACCCCAAAAAACCCAAACCGCTCAACGCATACCCTGCACCCCAAAAAACACGCTCAACGCATACCCGCACCCCAAAAACACTGCTCAACGCAAACCCTGCACCCCAAAAACACCGCTCAACGCAAACCCTGCACCCCAAAAACACCGCTCAACGCACACCCTGCACCCCAAAAACACCGCTCAACGCACACCCTGCACCCCAAAAACACCGCTCAACGCATACCCTGCACCCCAAAAACACCGCTCAACGCACACCCTGCACCCCAAAAACACCGCTCAACGCACACCCTGCACCCCAAAAACACCGCTCAACGCATACCCTGCAACCCAAAAACACGCTCAACGCACACCCTGCACCCCAAAAAACACCAATCAACGCACACCCTGCACCCCAAAAACACCGCTCAACGCATACCCTGCACCCCAAAAACACCGCTCAACGCATACCCTGCACCCCAAAAACACTGCTCAACGCGCACCCTGCACCCCAAAAACACTGCTCAACGTGCACCTGCACCCCAAAAACACCGCTCGACACACCCTGAACCCCAAAAACACCGCTCAACGCACCCCAAAAACACCATTCAACGCACACCCAGCACCCCAAAAACATTGCTCAACGCAAACCCTGCACCCCAGAAACACCGCTCAACGCACACCCTGCACCCCGAAAACACCGCTCAACGCATACCCTGCACCCCAAAAACACTGCTCAACGCATACCCTGCACCCCAAAAACACCGCTCACCGCACACCCTGCACCCCAAAAACACCGCTCGACACACCCTGCACCCCAAAAACACCATTCAACGCACACCCAGCACCCCAAAAACATTGCTCAACGCAAACCCTGCACCCCAGAAACACCGCTCAACGCACACCCTGCACCCCATAAACACCACTCAACGCACACCCTGCACCCCATAAACACCACTCAACGCACACCCTGCACCCCAAAAACACCGCTCAACACACACTCTGCACCCCATAAACACCGCTGCTCAACGCACACCCTGCACCCCATAAACACCACTCAATTCGCACACCCTGCACCCCAAAAACACCGCTCAACGCACACCCCATATACACCGCTCAACACACACTCTGCACCCCATAAACACCGCTGCTCAACGCACACCCTGCACCCCATAAATGCCGCTCAATTCGCACACCCTGCACCCCATAAATGCCGCTCAATTCGCACACCCTGCACCCCATAAACGCCGCTCAATTCGCACACCCTGCACCCCATAAACACTGCTCAATGCACACCCTGCACCCCATAAACACCGCTCAATTCCCACACCCTGCACCCCAAAAACACAGCTCAACACACACCTTGCACCCCATAAACGCCGCTCAACGCACACCCAGCACCCCATAAACACCACTCGACGCGCACACCTGGCACCCCATACACACCACTCGACGGCATGCACCCCATAAACACTGCTCGACGCGTGCACCCCTCACCCCATAAACCTCAGAGCGTGCACCCCATAAACACTGCTCAACGCACACCCTGCACCCCATAATAAAAGCTGCTCAATTCGCACACCCTGCACCCCATAAACGCTGCTCAATTTGCACACCCTGCACCCCATAAACACTGCTCAATTCGCACACCTGCACCCCATAAACACTGCTCAATTCGCACACCCTGCACCCCATAAACGCTGCTCAATTCGCACACCCTGCACCCCAAAAACACCGCTCAACACACACCCTGCACCCCATAAACACCACGCAATTCGCACACCCTGCACCCCAAAAACACCGCTCAACACACCGTGCACCCCATAAACACCGCGCAATTCGCACACCCTGCACCCAAAAACACCGCTCAACACACACCCTGCACCCCCTAAACACTCAACTCACACCCTGCACCACAAAAACACCGCTCAACACACCCTGCACCCCAAAAAACACGCTCAACACACCCTGCACCCAAAAACACCGCTCAACACACCCTGCACCCCAAAAACACTGCTCAATGCACACCCTGAACCCCAAAAACACTGCTCAATGCACACCCTGCACCCCAAAAACACCGCTCAACGCACACCGCTCACACCCTGCACCCCAAAAACACCGCTCAACACACACCCTGCACCCCATAAACACCGCGCAATTCGCACACCCTGCACCCCAAAAACACCGCTCAACACACCGTGCACCCCATAAACACCGCGCAATTCGCACACCCTGCACCCCAAAAACACCGCTCAACACACACCTGCACCCCCTAAACATCAACTCACACCCTGCACCACAAAAACACCGCTCAACACACCCTGCACCCCAAAACACCGCTCAACACACCCTGCACCCCAAAAACACCGCTCAACACACCCTGCACCCCAAAAACACTGCTCAATGCACACCCTGAACCCCAAAAACACTGCTCAATGCACACCCTGCACCCCAAAAACACCGCTCAACGCACACCGCTCACACACCTGCACCCCAAAAACACCGCTCAACACACCCTGCACCCCATAAACACCGCGCAATTCGCACACCCTGCACCCCAAAAACACCGCTCAACACACACCTGCACCCCCTAAACCACTCAACTCACACCCTGCCACCACAAAAACACCGCTCAACACACCCTGCACCCAAAAACACCGCTCAACACACCCTGCCCCAAAAAACACCGCTCAACACACCCTGCACCCCAAAAACACTGCTCAATGCACACCCTGAACCCCAAAAACACCGCTCAACGCACACCCTGCACCCCAAAAACACTGCTCAACGCATACCCTGCACCCCAAAAACACCGCTCAACGCACACCCTGCACCCCAAAAACACCAATCAACGCACACCCTGCACCCCAAAAACACCGCTCAACGCATACCCTGCACCCCAAAAACACCGCTCAACGCATACCCTGCACCCCAAAAACACTGCTCAACGCGCACCCTGCACCCCAAAAACACTGCTCAACGCGCACCCTGCACCCCAAAAACACCGCTCGACACACCCTGAACCCCAAAAACACCGCTCAACGCACCCCAAAAACACCATTCAACGCACACCCAGCACCCCAAAAACATTGCTCAACGCAAACCCTGCACCCCAGAAACACCGCTCAACGCACACCCTGCACCCCAAAAACACCGCTCAACGCACCCCAAAAACACCGCTCAACGCATACCCTGCACCCCAAAAACACTGCTCAACGCATACCCTGCACCCCAAAAACACCGCTCAACGCACACCCTGCACCCCAAAAACACCGCTCGACACACCCTGCACCCCAAAAACACCATTCAACGCACACCCAGCACCCCAAAAACATTGCTCAACGCAAACCCTGCACCCCAGAAACACCGCTCAACGCACACCCTGCACCCCATAAACACCACTCAACGCACACCCTGCACCCCATAAACACCACTCAACGCACACCCTGCACCCCAAAAACACCGCTGCTCAACGCACACCCTGCACCCCATAAACACCACTCAATTCGCACACCCTGCACCCCAAAAACACCGCTCAACGCACACCCCATATACACCGCTCAACACACACTCTGCACCCCATAAACACCGCTGCTCAACGCACACCCTGCACCCCATAAATGCCGCTCAATTCGCACACCCTGCACCCCATAAACGCCGCTCAATTCGCACACCCTGCACCCCATAAACACTGCTCAATGCACACCCTGCACCCCATAAACACTGCTCAATGCACACCCTGCACCCCATAAACACCGCTCAATTCCCACACCCTGCACCCCAAAAACACAGCTCAACACACACCTTGCACCCCATAAACGCCGCTCAACGCACACCCAGCACCCCATAAACACCACTCGACGCGCACACCTGGCACCCCATACACACCACTCGACGGCATGCACCCCATAAACACTGCTCGACGCGTGCACCCCTCACCCCATAAACCTCAGAGCGTGCACCCCATAAACACTGCTCAACGCACACCCTGCACCCCATAATAAAAGCCGCTCAATTCGCACACCCTGCACCCCATAAACGCTGCTCAATTTGCACACCCTGCACCCCATAAACACTGCTCAATTCGCACACCCTGCACCCCATAAACACTGCTCAATTCGCACACCCTGCACCCCATAAACGCTGCTCAATTCGCACACCCTGCACCCCAAAAACACCGCTCAACACACACCCTGCACCCCATAAACACCACGCAATTCGCACACCCTGCACCCCAAAAACACCGCTCAACACACCGTGCACCCCATAAACACCGCGCAATTCGCACACCCTGCACCCCAAAAACACCGCTCAACACACACCCTGCACCCCCTAAACACTCAACTCACACCCTGCACCACAAAAACACCGCTCAACACACCCTGCACCCCAAAAACACCGCTCAACACACCCTGCACCCCAAAAACACCGCTCAACACACCCTGCACCCCAAAAACACTGCTCAATGCACACCCTGAACCCCAAAAACACTGCTCAATGCACACCCTGCACCCCAAAAACACCGCTCAACGCACACCGCTCACACACCCTGCACCCCAAAACACCGCTCAACACACACCCTGCACCCCATAAACACCGCGCAATTCGCACACCCTGCACCCCAAAAACACCGCTCAACACACACCGTGCACCCCATAAACACCGCGCAATTCGCACACCCTGCACCCCAAAAACACTGCTCAACACACACCCTGCACCCCCTAAACACTCAACTCACACCCTGCACCACAAAAACACCGCTCAACACACCCTGCACCCCAAAAACACCGCTCAACACACCCTGCACCCCAAAAACACCGCTCAACACACCCTGCACCCCAAAAACACTGCTCAATGCACACCCTGAACCCCAAAAACACTGCTCAATGCACACCCTGCACCCCAAAAACACCGCTCAACGCACACCGCTCACACACCCTGCACCCCAAAAACACCGCTCAACACACACCCTGCACCCCATAAACACCGCGCAATTCGCACACCCTGCACCCCAAAAACACCGCTCAACACACCGTGCACCCCATAAACACCGCGCAATTCGCACACCCTGCACCCCAAAAACACCGCTCAACACACACCCTGCACCCCCTAAACACTCAACTCACACCCTGCACCACAAAAACACCGCTCAACACACCCTGCACCCCAAAAACACCGCTCAACACACCCTGCACCCCAAAAACACCGCTCAACACACCCTGCACCCCAAAAACACCGCTCAACACACCCTGCACCCCAAAACACTGCTCAATGCACACCCTGAACCCCAAAAACACTGCTGAATGCACACCCTGCACCCCAAAAACACCGCTCAACGCACACCGCTCACACACCCTGCACCCCATAAACACCGCTCAACGCACACCCCATATACACCGCTCAACACACACCCTGCACCCCATAAACACCGCTGCTCAATGCACACCCTGCACCCCAAAAACACCGCTCAACGCACACCCCATAAACACCGCTCAACGCACACCCTGAACCCCATAAATGCTGCTCAATTCGCACACCATGCACCCCATAAACGCCGCTCAATTCGCACACCCTGCACCCCATAAACTCTGCTCAAGGCACACCCTGCACCCCATAAACACCGCTCAATTCGCACACCCTGCACCCCAAAAACACAGCTCAACACACACCCTGCACCCCTAAACACCGCTCAACTCACACCCTGCTCCCCATAAACGCCGCTCAACGCACACCCTGCTCCCCATAAACGCCGCTCAACGCACACCCTGCACCCCATAAACGCCGCTCAACGCACACCCTGCTCCCCATAAACACCACTCAACGCGCGCACCTGGCACCCCATACACACCACTCGACGGCAGGCACCCCATAAACACTGCTCGACGCGTGCACCCCTCACCCCATAAACCTCACTGAGCGTGCACCCCAAACACTGCTCAACGCGCACACCCTGCACCCCATAAACACCGTTCAACACACCCTGCACCCCATAAAAACCACTCGATGCGTACCCCATAAACACCGCTCCACACACCCTGCACCGCTTGACACGCGTACCTTGCACCCCATAAACACTGCTCAACACGCTCCCTACACCCCATAAACACCACCCCACTACATTAGGGCGCATTGCAGTGTGTAGATCATACAGGTTACAGGCACGGTTACATTAGGGCCCAGTGCAGTGTATGGATCACACAGGTTACAGGCACGGTTACATTAGGGCGTATTGCAGTGTATGGATCACACAGGTTACAGGCACAGTTACATTAGGGCGTGTTGGAGATAGTATCAGGTAAGAAACTTATACAAGATATAAGCAACAACAAATGTATCTTGTTTGTATTTCTCAGAAGTTCTAAATTCTTTTAATTGTGCGTGTTTTAGTTTTAAGAAAATAGAACCAACCAGCTTAGATAAAAATATATTTATTACGTATGCAAAAAGATTTTAATCTCACAACATGATCAAAGATTTATAAAACACATCATCCATCAGCACACAGATCTCTAGCTTTTAACATAGATGGTTAGTTCACTTATAAACATCCTGCTTAAAGAAAACAATTAACATGTATTCCCAGCAAACCAGTATTTAAAACAAGCTAGTATCTTGTAGAGATTATATATATATTCTATATCTACAAAAAGATGAAGCTATCACGGATTCTATTTCTAGAATAAAAACTTATGCAGTGAATCCTCCCCCAATAACGAGAATTTAGCTTCTAATCTTCTACTTTTTAAATTATAGATTATAACATCCCTGCTTAATACTTCAATCACAATAGTTCTTCCAATTTTAATATATATATTTATGTATATACTGTTGCAACAAATATTTAGGACAAATTTATATATATATATATATATATATATAAAATCAGATGCTTCCCATATTTCTATACTGCAGGTTAGAAATATGTCAGTCTCCGATCTAACAATAATCTGAAACAATCTCAGTCTATATTCATTGCAAGAGAATATATATATTTTACATTAATCCCACTATTTGCTTTCCATACATTACCTGTCCAAGATCTGGATTCAGCGTTTCTGATTTGCAGCAGCAATACGTTCTTTGGATATAATGTATTTGAGAATATGTGAGAGTATTTATAAAATATTATCTTTTAGCATCTCCTTGAGCATGCTCTTGTGATGAGTGATAGAGATGAGTCAATGCATGAGAGTGAAGTCCCGAGAGGGAGAAGTGAAGTGTGGTCTGAGTTGAATGAATGAATGCCTGGATGAATGGCCTCTACTCATGGAATTCCTCTATAATTAAACAGAACACAATGTCATTTATTATGTACCTCTCTACTTTGCATATAGCGTATACCTATGAGATCCAGAAAACTGTCAACCTATACTACACCACAAGATGGCAGAATTGCTTTTCAAATAAGATCACAAATTGATTTTAAATTCCTTATCAGCAGTGTATAGATCACACAGGTTACAGGCACGGTTACATTAGGGCGCATTGCAGTGTATGGATCCTACAGGTTACAGGCACGGTTACATTAGGGCGCGTAACAGGTTACAGGCATTGTGGGTGCACAGGTTGAGGGAAGGTTGGTTGTGTGGGTGCACAGGTTGAGGGAGGGTTGGGCGTGGGTGTGTGTGTGTGTGGGTGCACAGGTTGAGGGAGGGTTGGTTATATGGGTGTGGGTGCACAGCAGCCAGGTTGAGGGAGGGTTGTGTGTGTGTGCACAGCAGGTTGAGGGAGGGTTGGGTGTGTGTGTGTACAGGTTGAGGGAGAGTTGGGGGTGTGTGTGTGTGTACAGGTTGGGGGAGGGTTGGGTGTGTGTGTGTGTACAGGTTGAGGGAGAGTTGGATGTGTGTGTGTGTGTGCGCGCACACACAGGTTGAGGGAGCGTTGGTTATATGGGTGTGTGGGTGCACAGCAGGTTGAGGGAGGGTTGGGAGTGTGTGTACAGGTTGAGGGAGGGTTGGGTGTGTGTGTGTGTGTACAGCTTGATGGAAGGTTGTGTGTGTGTGTGTACAGGTTGAGGGAGGGTTGGGTGTGTGTACAGGTTGAGGGAGGGTTGGGTGTGTGTGTACAGGTTGAGGGAGGGTTGGGTGTGTGTGTACAGGTTGAGGGAGGGTTGGGTGTGTGTGTACAGGTTGAGGGAGGGTTGGGTGTGTGTGTGTGTACAGGTTGAGGGAGGGTTGGGTGTGTGTGTGTACAGGTTGAGGGAGGGTTGGGTGTGTGTGTGTGTGTACAGGTTGAGGGAGGGTTGGGTGTGTGTGTGTGTACAGGTTGAGGGAGGGTTGGGTGTGTGTGTGTGTGTGTACAGGTTGAGGGAGGGTTGGGTGTGTGTGTGTGTGTGTACAGGTTGAGGGAGGGTTGGGTGTGTGTGTGCACAGGTTGAGGGAGGGTTGGATGTGTGTGTGCGCGCGCGCACAGGTTGAGGGAGCATTGGTTATATGGGTGTGTGGGTGCACAGCAGGTTGAGGGTTGGGTGTGTGTGTGTGTGTGTACAGGTTGAGGGAGGGTTGGATGTGTGTGTGTGTGTGCGCGCACACAAGTTGAGGGAGCGTTGGTTATATGGGTGTGTGGGTGCACAGCAGGTTGAGGGAGGGTTGGGTGTGTGTGTGTGTACAGGTTGAGGGAGGGTTGGGTGTGTGTGTGTGCACAGGTTGAGGGAGGGTTGGATGTGTGTGTGCGCACGCGCACAGGTTGAGGGAGCGTTGGTTATATGGGTGCACAGCAGGTTGAGGGAGGGTTGTGTGCGCGCACACAAGTTGAGGGAGCGTTGGTTATATGGGTGTGTGGGTGCACAGCAGGTTGAGGGAGGGTTGGGTGTGTGTGTGTGTACAGGTTGAGGGAGGGTTGGATGTGTGTGTGCGCACGCGCACAGGTTGAGGGAGCGTTGGTTATATGGGTGCACAGCAGGTTGAGGGAGGGTTGTGTGTGTGTGTGTGTACAGGTTGAGGGAGGGTTGTGTGTGTGTACAGGTTGAGGGAGGGTTGTGTGTGTGTGTGTGTACAGGTTGAGGGAGGGTTGTGTGTGTGTGTGTGCGTGCACAGGTTGAGGGAGGGTTGTGTGTGTGTGTGTGCGTGCACAGGTTGAGGGAGGGTTGTGTGTGTGTGTGTGTGCACAGGTTGAGGGAGGGTTGTGTGTGTGTGTGTGTGCACAGGTTGAGGGAAGGTTGGGGGTGTGTGTGCGTGCACAGTTTGAGGGAGGGTTGTGTGTGTGTGTGTGTGCACAGGTTGAGGGAGGGTTGGGGGTGTGTGTGCGTGCACAGGTTGAGGGAGGGGTGCGTGTGGGGTTGCCATGGCGCCCGGGGAAGTTTGTTTGGGACGTGCTGCTGTAACGTCTCTCCTCACTGAGCGCTGAGTCTGAGCTATGGCCGCCTCACTCACCGGGAATCACCCCATGAGGGCAGAGTATCTGAGGAGCCCAGCCAGCTTCCGGTGGAGAGAGAGTGACGGGAGCACCTACAGGTGAGTGGGGGGGGGGGAACGCGGCATGTGCGGGGGGCAGAGTAAAAGCTGAGAATGCGGGGGGCAGAGTAAAAGCTGAGAATGGGGGGGCAGAGTAAAAGCTGAGAATGCGGGGGGGGGGCAGAGTAGAAGCTCTGGGTGCGGGGGGCAGAGTAGAAGCTGAGAATGTCTCCCCACCTCCTGACTTCTCTATCACGGTGGAGGGTATCACCATTTCCCCATCAAACCAAGTTCGCTGTCTTGGAGTTACACTTGACTCTACTCTTTCCTTCATCCCCCACATCAAGTCTCTTTCCTCCTCCTGCCGATACCAACTGCGTAATATTTCCAGAATTCGGCCATTTCTTACCGCTGTCACCACAAAACAACTCATACACGCCCTGGTAATCTCCCGACTCGACTATTGCAATAATCTCTTATCTGGCCTCCCTCTGTCCCGCCTCTCCCCCCTACAATCCATCCTGAACGCCTCCGCCAGGCTAATTCACCTCACCCGCCGCTCTGTCTCTGCCGCTCCCCTCTGTGAGTCCCTTCACTGGCTCCCCATCCACTGCAGAATTAAGTTCAAAATCCTTATCCTTACCTACAAAACCCTCACTAACTCAGCTCCCCACTACCTGTCCTCACTAATCACCAAATACACCCCAGCCCGCTCCCTAAGGTCAAACAGTGACCTGCGCCTAGCTTCTCCCCGCATCACCTCTTCCCATGATAGACTGCAGGATTTCTCACGCGCAGCCCCCACTCTCTGGAACGCTCTCCCTCGTACTGTCAGACTTTCCCCTAACTTCTCTTCCTTCAAACGCTCCCTTAAAACATTCCTATTTAGGGAAGCCGACCCCCCAACTCACTGACACAACCATCAATCACTCTCACCTTACAGTCCTCTCCTCCTGTTTCCAACCCCAACCCTCCTAGATTGTGAGTTCCTACGGGAATAGGGCCCTCATCTCCTCCTGTACTGTTTGTCAAATGTTGTTCAATGTATTGTAACCCTGTCTATACTGTGCTTATTGTACAGCGCTGCGGAATATGCTGGCGCTTTATAAATAAAGAATAATAATAATAATAATGGGGGGGGACAGAGTAGAAGCTCTGGGTGCGGGGGGCAGCGATTCTCTGCATTTTGCCCTCACGCTGTGTAATCCGGGGACTCGGCCGTGTGGGGGGGGACTCGGCCGTGGGGGGGGGGGGGGACTCGGCCGTGCGGGGGGGGGACTCGGCTGAGCGGGGGGGAGGGACTCGGCTGAGCGGGGGGGAGGGACTCGGCCGAGCGGGGGGGACTCGGCCGAGCGGGGGGGACTTGGCCGTGCGGGGTTCGCTCCAGGTTACCCCCTTTTTCCCGGGATTATCTCCTTTCAGGGAAACCCTGGGAATATGTACAGATCACACACGGACACCCGAGTCCTTCACGGATCTTCATGCATCAGGTGAGAGATTTATTCATACAGATTATGGGGTTCCCCGATAATCTACACCTATAAACCCTGTGATCTCGTCCCACAGAAACAAACCGTGCGTGTCGGCCAGACCCCAAGGATCCTTCTAGAAGATCTGCATCTCCTCCCAGAGCCACGGTCAGTATATACACGGGCCGCCCTCAGCACCTCCCAGAACCCGTGTACCGGCACCTCCCAGGACCCGTGTACCGGCACCTCCCAGGACCCGTGTACCGGCACCTCCCAGGTCCCGTCTACCGGCAACTCACAGGACCCGTGTACCGGCAACTCACAGGACCCATGTACCGGCAACTCCCAGGACCCGTGTACCGGCACCTCCCAGGTCCCGTCTACCGGCAACTCACAGGTCCCGTCTACCGGCAACTCACAGGACCCGTGTACCGACAGCACCACACAGGACCCGTGTACCGGCACCACAGGCTCTGCTTTACTGGGCAGCTTCTCGTTTTGAGACACGCCGGCATTTCTCGGCATGGCAAACACCGGCACTTTGATGACCCCCCGCCCCGCAATGTTGTCTTTATGCCCAGGTTACAGACCACACACATACCTATATACCTTCTGTGCTTCTCCCTGCAGCTCCAGGACAGCCCGTCGTACATCCAGGAGCCCAGCGATTATGAAGACGGTAATAAAGCATCTCGTTTAACCCTTTAGTGGTGGGGAAAGAGTATTGTAAACTAACGGCACCCTTTCCTTCTCACCGTCTGCACAGAATACCATCCATTACCGTCCCCGACACGTTCCTCCCTGCGGTCCCCGGGGAAAGACTCCTCTGTAAGGACCAAGCAAGGGGCCAGGGTGACGTTTGCTGATGGCAGCCTCCTGGACGCGTCCACCTGGACACCAAAGTATGGAGCGGAGGTGTCATCCACATCCATCCACAGCAGCTTCAGGAACTCCTACCTGACATCAACCCCTGTCAGAAAAGAGAATCCAGGGAGCGACCAAACCACCAAGGGCGCCCACCAGGCCGAAACCAAGAGGCCACACCGAGAGGAGTCCAGCAAGGAGCGGCTGCTGCGCCTTAGCTCTGGTAAGAGTCTGCCATCCAATGGGTCATAAACCAAAGAGGAAGATCTAATGCTCCTCATCACTAGGGATGAGCCGAACACTCCCTGAGTTCGGTTCGAGCCCGAACCCGAACTTCCCATTTGTTCGGGACCGAGCCCGAACCCAATGCAAGTCAATGGGGCTGAAAATTCGGTTTTTTAGAGTGTCCTCCAAGAGGGCATATATGCTAGATATTTGCCATAAAAGGTGTATGGGGGTCCGGGTAGTGCCCTGGGGGACAGGAAACAAGGACAAAAAGTAAAAAAAAACGTTTTTAAAGGGACAGTGAGTTTTCCATGAAATAAGGGTTAAAAATAAAAACCAAAAATTCCTTCAAATATCGTGCCTAGGAGGTCCCCATAACCTGCCCGTGAAGTGGCGGATTTCTAGGATGTATAGAAACACTTAAAAACAAAAAAAATGACGTTTCATATGACGGTAAATGCTTTTCCTTTAATCTATCCATAAACACCTGCTTGGGGCGGCAGTCTGTATGAAAAGACATTTTAGGACGCGCAGAAAAAGTTTAGTGATTTTTTCTGGCTAAATTATTGTGAAACTTATGCAGACTTTGGATGAAAGTAACAATAGGTGCTTCAAAATTGGGCTTTTAGCGTCGGCAACAGTGCCGTCACACCGTAACCCCTCTGAGGATATGAATCTGATACAGGCGTCAGTGGCAGTGCACCCAAATATTGTGCCTTTAGTGCCAGGCCTGCAAGTACTATCATACAGTAACCCCTCTGTAGTATTGTGGAAGAATGCAGGGGTGGACCATGTGGTCCTATATTGAAAAGTTTTTGATCTGGTAATGGGCGTCAGTGCACCCAGATATTGTGCCTTTGGTGCCAGGCCAGCAAGTATCATCATACATTAAGGCTGGGGTCAGACGAACACAGTGTTAACGTCCGTGTTGCCCGCACATAAGTACAGTCATGGCCGAAATTGTTGGCACCCCAGACATTTTTCCAGAAACTCAAGTATTTCTCACAGAAAAGTATTGCAGTAAGACATGTTTTGCTATACACATGTTTATTCCCTTTGTGTGTATTGGAACAAAACAAAAAAAGGGAGGAAAAAAAGCAAATTGGACATAATGTCACACAAAACTCCAAAAATGGGCTGGACAAAATTCTTGGCACCCTTAACTAAATATTTGGTTGCACACCCTTTGGAAAAAATAACTGAAATCAGTCGCTTCCTATAACCATCAATAAGCTTCTTACACCTCTCACCCGGAATTTTGGACCACTCTTCCTTTGCAAACTGCTCCAGGTCTCTCTTAATGGAAGGGCGCCTTTTCCCAACAGCAATTTTAAGATCTCTCCACAGGTGTTCAATGGGATTTAGATCTGGACTCATTGCTGGCCACTTCAGAACTCTCCAGCGCTTTGTTGCCATCCATTTCTGGGTGCTTTTTGACATATGTTTGGGGTCATTATCCTGCTGGAAGACCCAAGATCTCGGACACAAACCCAGCTTTCTGACACTGGGCTCTACAGTGCAACCCAAAATCCTTTGGTAATCCTCAGATTTCATGATGCCTTGCACACATTCAAGGCAGCAAAACAACCCCAAAACATCATTGAACCTCCACCATATTTCACTGTAGGTACTGTGTTCTTTTCTTTGTAGGCCTCATTCTGTTTTCGGTAAGCAGTAGAATGATGTGCTTTACCAAAAAGCTATCTTGGTCTCATCTGTCCACAATACGTTTTCCCAGAAGGATTTTGGCTTACTCAAGTACATTTTGGCAAACTGTAGTCTTGCTTTTTTATGCCTCTGTGTCAGCAGTGGGGAACTTCTGGGTCTCTTGCCATAGCGTTTCATTTCATTTAAATGTCGACGGATAGTTCGCGCTGACACTGATGCTCCCTGAGCCTGCAGGACAACTTGAATTTCTTTGGAACTTGTTTGGGGGCGCTTATCCACCATTTAGACTATCCTGCGTTGCAACCTTTCATCAATTTTTCTCTTCCGTCCACACCCAGAGAGATTAGCTACAGTGCCATGGGTTGCAAACGTCTTGATAATGTTGCGCACTGTAGACAAAGGCAAATCTAGATCTCTGGAGATGGACTTGTAACCTTGAGATTGTTGATATTTTTCCACAATTTTGGTTCTCAAGTCCTCAGACATTTCTCTTCTCCTCTTTCTATTGTCCATGCTTAGTGTGGCACACACAGACACACAATGCAAAGACTAAGTGAATTTTGGTTCTCAAGTCCTCAGACATTTCTCTTCTCCTCTTTCTATTGTCCATGCTTAGTGTGGCACACACAGACACACAATGCAAAGACTAAGTGAATTTTGGTTCTCAAGTCCTCAGACATTTCTCTTCTCCTCTTTCTATTGTCCATGCTTAGTGTGGCACACACAGACACACAATGCAAAGACTAAGTGAATTTCTCTCCTTTTTATCGGCTTTCAGGTGTGATTTTTATATTGCCCACACCTGTTACTTGCCCCAGCGGAGTTTACAGGAGCATCACATGCTTGAAACAATCTTATTTATCCACAATTTTTAAAAGGTGCCAAGTATTTTGTCCAGCCCATTTTTGGAGTTTTGTGTGACTTTATGTCCAATTTGCTTTTTTCCTCCCTTTTTTTGTTTTGTTCCAATACACACAAAGGGAATAAACATGTGTATAGCAAAACATGTGGTACTGCAATACTTTTCTGTGAGAAATACTTGATTTTCTGGAAAAATGTCTGGGGTGCCAACAATTTCGGCCATGACTGTACATAGTTACATAGTTAGATAGGCTGAAAAAAGACATGCGTCCATCGGGTTCAGCCTCTCCCACATAACCTACTGCTGTTGATCCAAAAGAAGGCAAAAAACCCAGTCTGAAAATATACTACATACCGGGAAAAAATTCCTTCTTGACCCCAGAATGGCGTCAGATTTCTCCTAGGATCAAGAAGCTTTTACCCACATATTAAATATTATAACCCTTAATATTCTGTGTCTGCAGGAAGTCATCCAGTCGTTTTTTAAAAGTCTGTACAGACTCTGACCCAACCACCTCAACAGGCAGAGAATTCCACAGCTTTATTGTTCTCACCGTAAAATAACCCTTCCTATGCTTTAAGCTAAATTTTCTTTCTTCCAGTCTAAATGGATGACCTCGTGTCCTGTGTATAGTCCTGTTAATGAATAGGTTATCAGACAATGGTTGATAATGGCCCCGTATATATTTATATAAGGTTATCAGATCCCCTCTAAGGCCCCGTATATATTTATATAAGGTTATCAGATCCCCTCTAAGGCGCCTTTTCTCTAAACTAAACAGGTTTAAGCTTGTTAGTCTTTCCTCATAACTTAACCCTTCCATTCCCCTTATTAATTTAGTTGCCCGTCTCTGCACTTTTTCTAGCGCTATAATATCTTTTTTTAAGGCAGGTGCCCAAAATTGCACGGCATATTCAAGGTGCGGCCTGACCATTGATTTATACAGAGGCAAAATTATGTTTTCATCCCGTGAGTGAACTCCCCTTTTAATGCATGCCAATACGTCTGTGATAGCATACAATTGTGTTAAATGGAGCCCCACACACGAAGTACGTCCGCACAGAAGTGCGGGGGCTGACGGACGCTGCAAATGGACGCAGGTTAGGCAAGAACGTAATACTGCTAGAACGGACGTGCAGAGTGCGCCACGTCCACAACGTCCGCATAGCTTTGTGTGTGAGTGATGCAACAAGGTCAGACGGACTGCAGTTATACGTCCAGCATTTTTGACAGACAGAATGTTCTTTCATTGTAATTTATTTTCCCTGCTACATCAGTCAAAAAATACGTCAGTGAAAAAAACCGACTGTGTGTGGCCACTACCTTGTCGTCTGTCAGTAAGTACGTCCGTACTGCACGGACGCACAGTCCGTAGAAAATGCGCTCATCTGACCCTAGCCCTCTGTGGTATTGTGGAAGAGTGCAGGGGTGGACCATGTGGTCCTATATTGAAAAGTTTTTGATCTGGTAATGGGCGTCAGTGCACCCAGATATTCTGCCTTTAATGCCAGGCCAGCAAGTATCATCATACAGTAACCCCTCTGTGGTATTGTGGAAGAGTGCAGGGTTGGACCCTGCGGTTCAAAAAATTAAAATGATAAAAATCTGGCACAGGCGTCAGTGCAGCCAAATATTGTGCCTTTCATGGCAGCAAGTGCCTTCACACCGTAACCCTTTTGTGGTATTGTGGAAGAGTTCAGTGCTGGAGGTTTTGTGAATGCAGAAGAGGACATCCCCGATCTATTCCGTTACTTCGGCATCAGGGGATTGATAGCTGCTGATCCAGGACTGATTCATTTTTATAAATGTCAGCCGGTCTACAGAGTCGGTGGACAGACGCACTCTTTTGTCTGTGACAAAACCTCCAGCGGCACTGAACGTCCTTTCGGAAAGCACGCTAGATGAAGGGCAACCTAGTAGCTGCATAGCATATTGGCTAAATTCTGGCCAGTGATCCAATCTCAACACCCAGTAAGCCAGTGGATCATCTGCTGGAAAGGTATCCAGGTCTGCCCTTGCCCCTAGGTAGTCCTGCACCATATGGTGAAGACTCTGGCAATGTGTGCCTACATTTGACGTCCTTGGGCGTCGTGGACTAAAAAATTTTAAAAAAGCATCAGTCAAGCGGCCCTGGCCTTCACCGCTATTCCTCTGATCACCCGCAGCCTCAGAAGCACGTGTGTCAGCACTTGGTAATCTACCAGTGCCTGGAAAGGTGTTACACACGTGTCGCTTTAGAGCGTCCTCAAGTTTTTTCATCCTGTGCTCCCTCTGTGCGGGCAGGATGAGCTCTGCAACTTTCCCCTTGTATCGTGGATCAAGAAGAGTTGCCAACCAGTAATGATCCCTCTCCTTGATAGCACGAATCCTGGGGTCCTTTAGCAGGCTTTGCATCATTAGGGAGCCCATGCAGCGTAGGTTGGAGGTGGCATTAGCTTCCGAGTCTTCCTGGTCAATGAGGATGACCGTATCGTGCACTTCCTCCTCCCAGCCACGCACAAGCCCTTCTGTTTCTGGGCACACAAAACCCTCCCTTGAGGAATCCCCACCTTCAATGCCCCCACTACATAAATAGTCCTCCTCATCCTCCTCCTGTCTGATCTGAGTAGGACCCGCTGGAATGCTGTCTGTGGAAAGACTGGGGCCTTGAGAGCTAGGGAAGGCCTCCTCTTCCTCCCGCTGCTCTGCCTCTAGAGCCACATCTATAATACCCCGCAGAGTGTGCTCCAGCAGGAACACTAAAGGAATTGTGTCACTGATGCATGCACTGTCCCTGCTCACCATCCTCGTTGCCTCCTCAAATGGTGACAGTACAGTGCATGCATCCTTGATCATCAGCCACTGCGGGGGGGGGGGAACCAAGTTGACCTGAACCTGTCCTTGTGTCATACTCACACAGGTACTCGTTGATGGCCCTCTGCTGCTTGTGCAGACGCTGCAGCATTGTTAATGTCGAGTTCCACCTGGTGGGCATGTCACAGATCGGACGGTTTGTGGGAAGGTGGAATTCTCTTTGAATTTCTGCCAGGCGAACGCTTGCTGGGAATGACCGTCTGAAGTGGCTGCAGACTTTTCTGGCCTGGATGAGAAGCTCTGGCAGCCCTGGGTACTTGGTTAGGAAACGCTGTACCACCAGATTTAGGACGTGTGCTAGGCATGGTACATGCGTCAATTTACCCTTGCGTAGGGCGGAGAGAAGGTTGCTGTCATTATCGCAGACGATCATTCCCAGCTCAAGCTGGCGTGGTGTTAACCATCTCTGCACCTGCCCCTGCAGAGCTGACAAAATTTCTGACCCGGTGTAGCTCCTGTCCCCTAAACAAACCAGCTCAAGCACAGTATGGCATCTTTTTGCTTGAGCAATTGCGTAGACCTTGTCAGGCGTCGGTTTAACTGCCACTTCGCAGGAGAAGGAGAAAGAGGTGGTGGAGCAGACAGACCTCATACAAGCAGCTTTCTGGAGGCGTGGTGGATGAACAAGCTCCAGCACAGAGCCCCGTCTTGGATCCGTCCCAGCTGCAGAGTTACCCAGTGTGCCGTGAAGGAAATATAACGACCCTGTCCATGCTTGCTGGACCATGTGTCTAAAGTGACATGCACCTTGCTGCTGACTGCCTTTCCCAATGACTGGATAACATTGTCTTCCACGTGCTGGTATAGTGCTGGAATGGCCTTGCGTGAAAAGTAATGGCGTTTTGGAACCTGCCACTGTGGTACAGCACATTCAGCAAATTCACGGAAGGGAGCAGAGTCCACCAGCTGGAAAGGCAGCAGCTGCAATGCAAGTAATTTTGCTAAGCTGGCATTTAAACGCTGAGCTTGGGGATGGTTGGGACTATATTTTTTCTTTCGCTGCAGCAGCTGCGGCAACGTAATCTGACTGCGTAAATCTACAGCTACTGGGATGATGTCACATTGTGAGGAAGGACCTGCTGGTACATCCATTACTGTAGCATCATCCCTATCGGTGGAGGTTGTAGGCAATGACATGGCAGGACATACAGTGTGGGTAGAGACAGATGAGGAGGAGGAGGACCTACGCAAAGTTTTGCGCCAACGGGATGTGTGGCACTTGTTCATATGTCGCCTCAAGCACGTGGTACCCAAGTGTCCGGTGTTTATCCCACGCTTCAGCCTCATCGGACATAGATTACAAATAGCAACGGTGGGGTCTGCTGCACATTTCTTAAAGAACTCCCAGACAGCAGAGTTCCTGCATGTGTTCTTTGAGACAACAGCGCTCTGCACCGGAGCAGCTCTGACATGTGAGGGCTTGGACTGGCTAGTGCTACGGTTGGTCACAGAGGATGTTGTGCCTCGTGTTTGCTGTGCCGCCTCCTCCTCACTTGATTCCTCAGTTCGATCTGGCACCCAGGTGGAGTCAGTGACCTCATCATCAATGTCATCTTCACCCCCTATCTCCTCGTCACTGGAGCCAACTTGGCAGTATGCTGCAGCTGCTGGGGCAACATGAGTGCCAGTTATTTGTGTGTCATCACTGGCACCCCCTTCCTCTAGGTTGATTATACTCCCTTGCTCAACCTCAGAGATTGAATCAGAGCACTGTACTTGCTGCGCATCCTCAAGCAGCATGTCACTCTCATTGTAGTCAAACAATTCAGCTGACTTCTCCGTGTGTGATAGCGAGGCTACGGCAGGAGTAGCTGTGGACATGGATGCTGCATTAGATGCTTTGGCAGCTGAGGTGGACTGTAAAGCACTAGAAGCCTGGCTGGCAGAGGACTCTGAGGATGAGGATGGCCTGGTTAGCCAATACACCAAGTCCTCTGTATGTTGCTGCTGCTTAAGACGGCCAGCACCAGTTAGAAAGGACAAGCGTGCCCCTGCAGAGGATGCACCACGTCCACCACGACCAGAGGCACAGCCTCCCGACACAGGGGCTGCTTGCCCTCTTATCTGTGTCTGGGAGCGTCTGCCTGTCCTTTCAGACATGGTGAGTGATATATAGATTAATATATACAGAACTCTTATTCAACTCTGGTATAAAGATTTAAATAACTCTGGTATAACTCAGTGACCACACTGATAGATCGCCTCAATTCACAAAAGGTTTTAAAGAAATTAGTGAGCCCCAAAATAATGTGTGGTACTGGTTGTGTGACGAGACACAGATCACCTTAATTCACAAATGTTTTAAAGAAATTAGTGAGCCCCAAAATAATGCGTGGTACTGGTTGTGTGACGAGACACAGATCACCTTAATTCACAAATGTTTTAAAGAAAGTTGTAAACCCCCAAAAAACTTGCTGGCACAGTGACAAGACACATCACCTAAATTCCCTGATATTTGGTAGAAATGAGACCCCTCCCAGACCCCTCCCAGTAGCGTGGCAGACCGGCAGTAACAAGACACAACAATCTCCTCTGAAATGCGTGCAGAATCGGCGCGTGGAAACATTATATAGTGTGCTGCGGGACTTAGCTCTGTGAGCCCATGATTAGCCAAAATTGGACCAATCAGGACTCTGGTTCAACACTATGCCAATCACCACTCAGTCTTGCACCAGACCTGTGGTCAGGTGCAAGGCTGTAGCCAATTAGGAGCTTCAGGACAGTGGGAAAATGCATTGTGGTCCATTGTGGTCGAACATGCGGCGAACACCTGGAAATGTTCGGTGTTCGCGATCTACTCGAACAGGCTTAGTTCGGGTCGAACCCCGAACTGTCCGAACCCAAACAGCTCATCCCTACTCATCACGGGTTACACAGACAGGCACACATGCAGGTGGGCACATACAGGCCCACAAACAATCAGGCAGACAGACACGCAGACACATACACAGGCGGGCAGACACACAGGTGGGCAGACACAGACTGGCACATACGCAGACACACACAGAATCTGATTAACGCATCTCATTTTGTGTGTTCTTTACACCCTTTTAGATCTTTTTGTGGCCACTCACCTGAGCGACGCTCCCTCATCTTCCGCATCGCCGTCCACATGGAGGAAAGGATTCCGTAACATTTCAAAGACCTACACGTTACCCTCTAAACCCTCCATAGTAAACAACTACACAACCAAGACAGAGGCCTGGAGCCCCGAGAGCGTCTCCAGATTATCCCCCCACAACACGTCCATCACCCAGCCAGGACTGAAGAGATCCAGCAGCCTCAGCTCACTTACTACACACAGGGATCCATATGTGAGTAGATCCTGCACGCGAGTAGATCCTGCGCCGGGAAACCCGCGCGCGAGTAGATCCTGCACCGGGAAACCCGCGCGCGAGTAGATCCTGCACCGGGAAACCCGCGCGCGAGTAGATCCTGCACCGGGAAACCCGCGCGCGAGTAGATCCTGCACCGGGAAACCCGCGCGCGAGTAGATCCTGCACCGGGAAACCCGCGCGCGAGTAGATCCTGCACAGCGACTGTCTGAATGGAAGCAGCACATCCAGGCAGCTAAATGTACACGCCTGTATCACTTCCCTGTGTGCCACACCTATACGTCCAGCTACATGTACACGCCTGTATCATTTCCCTGTGTTCTGTGCCTGTATTATTGTAAAAAAGCTACAAGGAGCAGCACCTCCCTCATTGTAACAAATCTACCCAAAAAACATTAATGCAGCATTACAGCAGCCAGGGAGAGGGCAGTGTTGACCCCCAGGGGTCCTGTATGCATCTAAAAAATATATTTAACCCTTTCACACAGATTACAGGGAGCGCTAAGGGGTCAGTCGCTGCTGTACAGGGATAAGATTCAGGGGGTTATAATGAGTGTAAATTGCTACACACAGGCATTATGCGTCACATACAGATACAAGGTGTTTCTGTAATTACCATACACAGGCATTATGCGGCACATACAGATACAAGGTGTTGCTGTAATTGCCATACACAGGCATTATGCAGCACATACACATACAAGGTGTTGCTGTAATTGCCATACACAGGCATTATGCAGCACATACACATACAAGGTGTCGCTGTAATTGCCACACACAGGCATTATGCAGCACATACACATACAAGGTGTTGCTGTAATTGCCATACACAGGCATTATGCGGCACATACAGATACAAGGTGTTGCTGTAATTGCCACACACAGGCATTATGCGTCACATACAGATACAAGGTGTTGCTGTAATTGCCATACACAGGCATTATGCAGCACATACACATACAAGGTGTTGCTGTAATTGCCATACACAGGCATTATGCAGCACATACACATACAAGGTGTTGCTGTAATTGCCATACACAGGCATTATGCGTCACATACAGATACAAGGTGTTGCTGTAATTGCCATACACAGGCATTATGCGGCACATACAGATACAAGGTGTCGCTGTAATTGCCATACACAGGCATTATGCAGCACATACACATACAAGGTGTTGCTGTAATTGCCATACACAGGCATTATGCAGCACATACACATACAAGGTGTTGCTGTAATTGCCATACAGGCATTATGCAGCACATACACATACAAGGTGTCGCTGTAATTGCCACACACAGGCATTATGCAGCACATACACATACAAGGTGTTGCTGTAATTGCCATACACAGGCATTATGCGGCACATACAGATACAAGGTGTTGCTGTAATTGCCACACACAGGCATTATGCGTCACATACAGATACAAGGTGTTGCTGTAATTGCCATACACAGGCATTATGCGGCAAATACAGATACAAGGTGTCGCTGTAATTGCCATACACAGGCATTATGCGGCACATACAGATACAAAGTGTCGCTGTAATTGCCACACACAGGCATTATGCGGCACATACTGATACACGGTGTTGCTGTAATTACCACACACAGGCATTATGCGGCACATACAGATACAAGGTGTTGCTGTAATTGCCACACACAGGCATTATGCGGCACATACACATACACGGTGTTGCTGTAATTACCACACACAGGCATTATGCGGCACATACAGATACAAGGTGTTGCTGTAATTGCCACACACAGGCATTATGCGGCACATACTGATACACGGTGTTGCTGTAATTGCCACACACAGGCATCATCCGGCACATACAGATACAAGGTGTTGCTGTAATTGCCACACAGGCATTATGTATGTATATATATCTTATACTCTGTACACACATGCGTGTACGAGGTGCGCCATATGCTTTAAATAAAAAGTTATATTTTTTGTGGGGAAGCACTTGGTGTCAGTAAAAGCCTGATTATGAGAAAATACTGGTTCCTGGTCAGAGAGGGGAGGGGCCGGCTCCAGGGACACAATTAGATTGTTTGTAAACATTGAAAATTCCTCCAATAAGCCGTTTTCATCTTGAAATTCTCCCTTATCAGCAAGTCGCATAACCTGCAATCCCTGCAACCCCCAAACCCTGGATAGGAGTTTCGTACAATGTATATGTGTACACACTAGAATACTGAAACGGGGCCGGGCTCTCATGGGGTCACTAATATACCCAGAGCTTGGATACGCGCACGCAGCATGGTGCAGCATGGTGCAGCGTGTGACGAGGCGCAGCGTGTGACGAGGCGCAGCGTGTGACGAGGCGCAGCGTGTGGCGAGGCGCAGCGTGTGACAAGGCACCGTATAGCATGAAGGCCCTGAGTGATGAAATCTTGGGGGTTTTACATTGTGACTCACAGGACGGCTCGGTCATGGTATAAAGCCGGGAATGATAGCTACTGGTCTCCCAAAAAAAACCCACTAAAGCCAGAGTCTGACAATCCTGAAAAGCCTTCAACTCCCCAACCGAACATCTTACAGCCCCTCCCCCCCCCACAGGACAATACACACATACACGACAATACACACACACACACACACACAGGCCAATACACACACACACAGACGACAATACACACACACACGACAGGACAATACACACACACACACACAGGCCAATACACACACAGGACAATACACATACACGACAGGACAATACACACACACACACAAGCCAATACACACACACACAGGCCAATACACCACACACACACACACAGGCCAATACACACACAAGCCAATACACACACACTCAGGACAATATACACACACACAGGACAATATACACACACACACACACACACACAGGACAATATACACACACACACACACACACAGGACAATATACACACACACACACAGGACAATATATACACACACACACACACACACACACACACGACAATATACACACACACACACGACAATATACACACACACACACAGGACAATATACACACACACACACAGGACAATATACACACACACACAGGACAATATACACACACACACAGGACAAAATACACACACACACAGGACAAAACACACACGACAATACACACACGACAATACACACACACACAAGCCAATACACACGACAAAACACACATACACACAGGACAATACACACACAGGACAATACACACACACACACGACAATACACACACACACGACAATACACACACACGACAATACACACACACACGACAATAAACACACACACGACAATACACACACACAGGCCAACACACACACACACAGGACAATACACACACACAGGACAATACACACACACACACACACACACACAACAATACACACACACACGACAATACACACACACACGACAATACACACACACAGGCCAACACACACACACACAGGACAATACACACACACACAGGACAATACACACATACACACGACAATACACACACACACGACAATACACACACACAGGACAATACACACACACAGGCCAACACACACAGGACAATACACACACACACGACAGGACAATACACACACACACAGGACAATACACACACACACAGGACAACACACACACACACAGGACAATACACACAATACACACACGACAACACACACACACAGGACAATACACACACACAGGCCAACACACACACACACACAGGACAATACACACACACACAGGACAATACACACACACAGGCCAACACACACAGGACAATACACACACACACGACAATACACACATACACACGACAATACACACACACACACGACAATACACACACACAGGACAATACACACACACACAGGCCAACACACAGGACAATACACACACACACGACAGGACAATACACACACACACGACAATACACACACACACGACAATACACACACACAGGACAATACACACACACAGGCCAACACACACAGGCCAATACACACACACAGGACAATACACACACACACACAGCCAATACACACACACACACAACACAACACAACAGGCCAATACACACACACAGGACAATACACACACACACACCAATAACACACAGGCCAATACACACAGAAAATATACACACACACACACAGGACAATACACACACACACAGGCCAATACACACAGGACAATATACACACACACACACACACAACAATATACACACACACACACACAGACAATATACACACACACACACACAGGACAATATACACACACACACACCACACACAGACAATATACACACACACACACACACACACCAGGACAATATACACACACACACACACACACACACAGACAATATACACACACACACCACACACACAGACAATATACACACACACACACAGGACAATATACACACACAACACACACACACACCACACAGGACAATATACACACACACACACACACACACGACAAAATACACACACACACAGGACAATATACACACACACCACACAGGACAATATACACACACACACAGGACAATAACACACACACACACAGACAATATACACACACACACACAGGACAATACACACACACACACACACAGGACAATACACACACACACGACAATACACACACACACAGGTCAATACACACACACAGGTCAATACACACACACAGGTCAATACACACACACAGGTCAATACACATACACAGGACAATACACACGACAATACACACACACGACAATACACACACACACACGACAATACACACACACAACAACCAATACAACACGACAAAACACACATACACACAGGACAATACACCACACACACACGACAATACACACACACACGACAATACACACAGGACAATACACACACACAGGACAATACACACACACACACAACAATACACACACACACACGACAATACACACACACACACGCCAATACACACACACACGACAATACACACACACACGACAATACACACACACACGACAATACACACACACGACAATACAAACACACACGACAATACACACACACCAACGACAATACACACACACACACAACACACACACGACAATACACACACACACACACGACAATACACACACACACACAGGACAATACACACACACACACAGGACAATACACACACACGACAATACACACACACAGGACAATACACACACACAGACAATACACACACACACACACGACAATACACACACACGGACAATACACACACACAGGTCAATACACACACACACGTCAATACACACACACACAGGACAACACACACACACACAGGACAATACACACACACACAGGCCAATACACACACACAGGCCAATACACACACACGACAATACACACACACACGACAATACACACACACATGACAATACACACACACGACAATACACACACACGACAATACACACACACACAGGACAATACACACACACACACACAGGTCAATACACACACACACAGGACAACACACACACACACAGACAATACACACACACACACAGGACAATACACACACACACACAGGACAATACACACACACACGACAATACACACACACAGGACAATACACACACACAGACAATACACACACACACGACAATACACACACACACGACAATACACACACACACAAACACACACACGAGACAATACACACACACAGGACAATACACACACACGACAATATACACACGACAATACACACACACACAGGTCAATATACACACACACACAGGACAATACACACACACACACAAGCCAATACACACGACAATACACACACACACACACACAACAATACACACACACACACACACAACAATACACGCACACACACACACAACAATACACACACACACAACACAACAATACACACACACACACACAGGACAATACACACACACACACACAGGACAATACACACACAACACACAGGACAATACACACACACACACACAGGACAATACACACACACACACAGGACAATACACACACACACACAGAGACAATACACACACACGACAATACACACACGACAATAAACACACACACGACAATACACACACACACACACGACAATACACACACACACAGGACAATACACACACACACACAATACACACACACACCAATACACACACACGACAATACACACACACACGACAATACACACACACACACGACAATACACACACACACGACAATACACACACACACACAGGTCAATACACACACACACAGGACAACACACAGGACAACACACACACACACACAGGACAATACACACACACACAGGCCAATACACACACACAGGCCAATACACACACACGACAATACAATACACACACACGACAATACACACACACACACAGACAATACACACACACACAACAATACACACACACACAGGACAATACACACACACACAGGACAATACACACACACACAGGACAATACACACACACACACAGACAATACACACACACGACAATACACACACACACGACAATACACACACACACAGACAATACACACACACAGGACAATACACACACACACACAGGACAATACACACCACAGACATACACACACACACAGGACAATACACACACACACACAGGACAATACACACACAACACAGGACAATACACACACACACAGACAACACACAGGACAACACACACACACACAGGACAATACACACACACACCAAACACACACACAGGCCAATACACCACACACGACCAATACACACACACACGACAATACACACACACGACAATACACACACACACGACAATACACACACACACACACGACAATACACACACACGACAATACACACACACAGGACAATACACACACACGACAATACACACACAACAATACACACACACACAACAATACACACACACACACAGGACAATACACACACACACACAGGACAATACACACACACACACACACACACACACCGACAAATAAACACACACACGACAATACACACACACACACAGGACAATACACACACACACACACGACAATACACACACACGAGACAATATACACACACGACAATATACACACGACAATACACACACACGACAATACACACACACAATACACACACACACGACACAATATACACACACACACATGACAATACACACACACACACAAGCCAATACACACGACAAAACACACATACACACAGGACAATACACACACACACAGGACAATACACACGACAATACACACACAAACACACGACAATACACACACACGACAATACACACACACACGACAATACACACACACACAGGACAATACACACACACACACACAGGACAATACACACACACACACACACGACAATACACACACACAGGACAATACACACACACAGGACAATACACACACACAGGACAATACACACACACACACACACACACACAGGACAATACACACACAGGACAATACACACACACACACAGGCCAATACAAACACACACAGGACAATACACACACACACACAGGCCAATACAAACACACACAGGACAATACACACACACACACACAGGTCAATACACACACACACAGGACAACACACAGGACAACACACACACACACAGGACAATACACACACACACAGGACAATACACACACACAGGCCAATACACACACACGACAATACACACACACACGACAATACACACACACACGACAATACACACACACGACAATACACACACACATGACAATACACACACACACACACACGACAATACACACACGACAATACACACACACACGACAATACACACACACACACGACAATACACACACACACACGACAATACACACACACGAGACAATATACACACACGAGACAATACACACACGACAATATACACACGACAATACACACACACACAACAATACACACACACACAACAATACACACACACACACAGGACAATACACACACACACACAGGACAATACACACACACGACAATACACACACGACAATAAACACACACACGACAATACACACACAAGGACAATACACACACACACCAGGACAATACACACACACAGGACAATACACACACACACACAGGACAATACACACACACAGGACAATACACACACAGGACAATACACACACACACACAGGACAATACACACACACACACACAGGACCAATACACACACAGGACAATACACACACACACAACAGGTCAATACACACACACACAGACAACCACACAGGACAACACACACACACACACAGGACAATACACACACACACAGGCCAATACACACACACACAGGCCAATACACACACACAGGCCAATACACACACACAGGCCAATACACACACACGACAATACACACACACACACGACAATACACACACACGAGACAATATACACACACAGGACAATACACACACACGACAATATACACACGACAATACACACACACACAGGTCAATATACACACACACACACAAGCCAATACACACGACAAAACACACATACACACAGGACAATACACACACACACAGGACAATACACACGACAATACACACACAACACACGACAATACAACACACACGACAATACACGCACACACGACAAATACACACACACACACGACAATACCACACAACACACCGACAATACACACACACACACAGGACAATACA